>BJBW01005244.1:0-30166 GCA_004320125.1 Scolopax mira | reverse complement strand
CGCTGTGATATATTCAGTACTTTGATGTGAGCACCAGGGGTGACAGCGTTATTTTATTGGAATCAGGTATGAAGGCATGAACGGGCGGATGTGGCTAAGTATCACAACAGCTGAGCTATAACCTTGAAGGCTCACATAGCACAGGATGTGTGAGAATTTGAGGTTTTCTTGCACTGAGAAAAGACTTCCATCAGCCTCAGCTGAAGGCCATTGGTGTCTGAGGGCAAGGCAGGACATATGCATATCCATATAACAGCCTTCCTTTCAGACTGCATCTCTGTGTAGTAGTAATGTTGGTATGTCCCCATACCTTGTGGGCTAAAGCAGCAGTTTTAATGGGTGCCAGCCAGAAAAGAAGTGCCCTGGTCTTCTACAATGAGGATTGAGCAACAGATCAGCATCCTAGCCTCACAGGAAAGCTATACACACCGCAGGAGGCATCCTTTTCCTTACACAGCTAGAGAACCTGAACAAGAGAAGTCCAAGTCTGCATCCGCAGAGCACACCTTGGCTCCAGCTCTTAGCCAGCCTCCCACTCTGCCTTCCCATCCCACACACACAGTCTAGCATCTACAAATACCTGCTCAGGCAAAACTACAGCTTGTAGCACTTGTGCAGACTTCCCAACCCAGTCCAACACCCACCTGCTCCAGGAGTGTGACCAGGTACGATCAGGAGTGCTGAGCATTGAGAGTGTAGCTTTGGCTTTACGTCTAATTAGCAATGCAAAGTTGCACCCGCAGCAGAGTCTGCCTAAAGAAGTGGCCTATTTTCTAATACTGTTATGAGCACTGAATGCCTTCCCTCCCTATCCAGACACACGGCTGGGAGAGCAAGAGACAAGGGCTCTAGCCTTCGTGCATAATCAGGCAGTACCTGACCCATGCGTGCCTCTGCCTCCCCCCTCCCAGTTAGTGCTTTCGTCATGCTGAGCTCCTGCGCTGTGGTTTCCAGGCGAATTTCCACTCGGTGCTCAGGGAGCTGAAACCTTTAGATTAATCCCAGATCTGTCAGCCTCCATCATTTTCAAGCAGGGCTATGAGCTCCAGGGCACTCCGTTACTTTCTCTAGCATTGAGGAGCCTTCAGCCTCTTGCTCTCACTCTCCTGGAGAGCAGGCAGCCCTGGTCTTCTCCCTCCCCAACCTGAGATGACCCTAAGTCTATGGCCAGTCTGGTTGCAGCAGGATTCTCCATTAATCAGGTGATTAATTTGTTTCCTCTCCTTCGATGAATTTCAACTTGATCTGCAAAGATCAAGCCAAATAGGAGCTGAACGTTGCCGGCAACCCCCTTGCTCCCTTACACATGGCTGCCCCAGCCCCTGATCTGCAGCCACTCTGGCTGGCACCATAATCCTGCCTGTTTGCTGCAGGTGTGGAAATGAGCCTAAATACCCCACAGAGAAACTCTTTAGTCATTTCACTGATAGCTCAGCACTCTTCCTATGCTAAACTTGAGATTTTGCTCAGATCTGGCTTTGGTTAGACTGAACATCTCTGATTTGTCGGTTGGCAATCAACTGCCAGGGAGATTTCTTTCCCCTGCTCCAGCAGACCATCATTGCCAGTTCAGCAGTCATTCAGGGAGTTTGCATCCTTCCTTCCTGCTTACCTCTCTCTTGTTCATGTTGCTCTGTTGCAGGCAGCTGCAGTGGCTGCTGACTTGAGGCTGCAGTGCCTAGGACTAGTGCCTATGACCATACAGCATCGGCCCAAATCGTGTGTGAACCATGGAGAACATCTTCACCAAGCTCTGAAGCTGCCGGAGATGCTGGATAGCTAATCCAGCACCAGCAGGACCCTTATAAGTGGCAACCATAGCCATCTGCAGCATACAGAAAGGAAAGAGGATTTGTAAAATGACTCACTAATGACTAAAATTTGGGCTCAATGCTGCAAGAAGCACAGGCCAAGAACTGGTCTCTACCCCACTGACCTACAATCTACTGCAACATTTCTTTCCAGCCTGTCCCAGTCTATGGTAGTGAGATATGCTTACTCAGCCTGCAACTGGCTCTGCTGGATTTCCTCCCTTGCTCTGGCAGAGGGATGGAAACAATCTGTGGGAGGCTCAGCCCTGGAGAAGTCACCACTGATAGAGCAAAACAGACCTGGTCCTGGCTGCTTGGCATTCACTGTGGCTCTCCATCATTGTGGCCACTGGGAGGCTGGTGCAATGAGCTGGCCTGAACCAGAGCACGTGTACCCCTGTAAGAGCTGCCCAAAACTGTCTCAATCCTACAGGCCAAGGCCTCCCATGTCTGTGACAGCCCTGTGCTTTGACCCTACCAATGACAGGGAAGTGCTAGACAAAGAGAAGAGCATGATGCTGAAGCCTATTGAAGAGGCAGGAAATGAAGTAGAAAGAAAAGATGGTGAGAGGTTGAAAGGTCTGTCCTTGAGGAAAATCTTTGCAGATGCTAAGAAAGCCAGGTATTGTGAGCAGAGTGGTGCTGGTAGCCACTGTCCAGGATTCCAGAACTTTTTCTGGACTTCTTCCCTTCCCATGGCTGCTCTGAGATGGATAAGGAAACCTAGGAGAGGCCCCAAGTGCTAGGCACCAGGCCATGCCCCCGCCACCCAGCACTCTGATGAGGAAGAGCAATCCTAGCAAAGTGTTTTGACAGGGGATATTTGAAGCTCCAGGTACAACCCAGGAAGAAAAGCCCCACACATGCTATCAAGGATGCCAAGGAAACCATAGTTTGCTCTGACCCCAGAGGAGCAGGTGATAACCAACACTGCAAGGAGGTCTCCTAGCCCACAGCCCCTACAAGCCAGCTATGGGCAGCTGCAATCCTGCCCTCCGCAGCCCTGCCGAGCAGGGGCACAAGAGCTCCTGGAGGTGCCAGGCTTACTGCTTAACCAATTATCCTTTCTCTGAACACCTCCTCCTTGTGTGCAGAAAGGGGAGATACTTTGGTGCTGGGTGCTGTGAAAAGAGTTTAACCCTTCAGTACGTAACAAATAAATCCCATAGTTCCAGCTCCCTGGCTAGCAGTCCCTCCAGCCTGTGCTCCCCCAGTCCCTTTCGAGAGCAGCTGAATCAATGTTTGACTTGTACAAACAGCCGCCTGACTGCAATTTGGAAGGGATTCAGATGGGGATTACAGCAAGACAGTGGATAAAAATCTATTACATGGCAGTATTTATTCTAGATCCCTGTGGCACTCAGTGTGAACTCTGGCAGCATCTCCTGTTCCTTATTCAATGGCACATGTGCTGGGGATTGAGAAGAATCACTTTTGGGAGAGCGTGCTACAGAGCAGTCGGAGAAGAGGACTGGGATCCAAACCGAGTACACATTTCCAAGCCAGAGTGACTTGGCTCTGCAGCGCGTCCTCCCAGGGGGTGGGGAATATCTTTAGTTTTGAGAAGAATTTGACACTGGTGAAACAGTATTGCTTTGATAGCCCTAAGGACCTGTGCTAGCTCTGGTTTACCAAAGACCAATGTTTCTGGCTCAGCACGGCTGTGTCCGAGATGAAAATCTGATCCTGCCTTATCTCTTTAGTCGAAAGACAGAAAAGATCGGAGCCCCGAGTCAGCAGTTTGAGCTCCCTGGGTGATGGAAACTTGCCTGATTTTGACCATAAGAGTGACATTGCAGCAAGCCCGAAATTGCTGCTCTCTGCTAGCACCCTGGTCATGAGGAGGAGCAGCTCAGGCAAGGGGTGAGGGGGGCCGTCAGTGGCAATATCTGAGATGAGGTGACCCAGGAACAGGCCTGCAAACAACCCACTCACTGCCCTCTGGCGTCACCACCAAGCCACCAGTGTTGGCCCAGCACACCCAAGCTAGTCAGGAATAGTCTCCTAGGACAGGCATCTGGCCCCAGTACCCTCAGTCCTTTTCCAGCATGGACACACACAGAGTCCACTGGCATGAGGGAACATGGGGAGTGCCAGGGCTGTGCTTCAAGATGCTGCTGACTTAACAGGCTGTGACAGGGCTGTCCAGCAGCAAAGAGAGGCAGAGAAGCCACTACTCTCAGAGAAGAAATAGAGATAGAGGAGGGGTCCAAAGGGACTGAATTACCCATCCCTGGCTTCACCTTTTGTGTTGAAAGTACCAAATCTTTATCTGCCAGAGGTACATCATGTGTCAAGGGAGACAGACCTGTCTACACCAATGCTGCAATATTTCTCCTCGGGATGACAGTGCTAAGAGCAAAATGAGCGCTGGCCAAGGCCCCCTTGCTTTGCTGCCACTGACAACAGCAACAACCTGGCAGCAGCACTTCTGGGCTGAGCATTACAGAGATGACAGGAACAAATGGACTGGAGAAGGGCTGGAGGACCTACAGCCAGTTTGGGCAGCCCCAGCAATGAAGGACCTGCCATGAGCACAACCACGGACTTCAAAGCCCAAAGTGGCCACATCCTACAAACTTAACAGCTCCCTCTGGGGACCGCTCACGTGGAGGATCTGCACTGGAGTCAGCCCCACGTCACTGAATGAAGTTCTCCCATGAAGTGCAACCACAAATACAAGGTAGTGGTGCACAAGCAGGGAGCATCAAGAGCCTCCTTTCTCAGCCCTTCCCTGGGCTCTGCACAAGTCACTGCGCCTCCTGTACCACTGCACAGGTGACTGCCTCGATGGACAGGCTTCAAGTGAACTGGCATTGCTGGGGCCTGGGATACTGGGTCATTTTCTCAGCTTAGCCATTTGAACTTTTGGTTTAAATTTTGCAATCTGTAAACCAGAGATAAGCCTGACCTACAAAGATGCTGGGAAACTTACTGAATGGAAAGTTTGCAGCGTGCTTTGAGATCTCCAAGGAGAAGATACAAGAGACAGGCAAAATATTGCAATACATTTAACATTTTATCAGATTATAACAAATTTTAAATTATGTTTTGCACCAATCTTATATAAAGCTGTGCTCTATCATATGTGATTTCTTACAGGACTCACGTTGTATTAAAAAGAACTAAACTTCTGGAGGGAAACTAGGAAGAGTTTCCCAGACTCATCCCCTCTCCATGGTCTTCCCCCCACCCCCAACTTCTCTCTTACACTACAATCCTTCCCCCGTTTCACCCTGTATTCCTCTGTCTGCTGTTGAGAAGTTATTGCTTACTGAGTTTTGATTTCATTCAGAAGCCAAAAAGGGTGAGAAGTAACCTGGAGCCCCAGGGGCAGCCACACGGGGATGGCAGCATTTGCGTCTTTTCCTCTGGAAGCACCAGCTGCCTTTGGGAGTCACAACAGGGCTATGAATCTGAGACTGCAGATTTATACATGCTTCTGTGGCCACCCAGGATTTCTGCAGAGACCAGGCTGAAGTCCTCCTCAAGAAAAGCTTCACCTTCATGGTGCAGGAGAGCCTCCATCCTTGTGAGTAATTTGGTCCACCCCAGTGCCCAGCATCCCCAGTTTACCTGAGCAAGCCCAGTTCTTTTGCCCAAAGGCAGATACTCAGGCACTATGTTATTTATTACTGCTAGTGAAGCTGCTGTGTTTGTTCTGTTGCTTAGGGGAATAACTTCATGTCTCAGGATGCCCTTTAACAGTATTTGGCTTTGTTTGTTAAATATTTATCTTGTAAGACAAATGTGGATGAGAGATTCCTATCAGGATTCCTCCTGGGAGGAGATACTGTTAAGAGTCTCAAGAGGATAAAATGGGTGTAGAGATCCAGGTTGGGTTCTTATCCGGAACAGCACCCACCCTTCCTAACAGTGTAAAAGAAACAGTTTCATCTTCCTTATCCTTCCTTCCTCCATCTTCCTAATCACTTTATCCCCAGCAGCCTGTTCACTGGTGAGCCTGAAGGCAGTGTACACACCTGCTGAGCTTTTCTTTGGTTAACCAAAAGTCAGAGGAAATACAGCTAAATGCAACAGGTTAAGCAGTTACGATTAGGAGTTCTGTAGACTATCCTGAAGCTTTGCAGGAAAGTCGAGGCAGCCTCCAACCCCTCCCCAGTGATGCTAGCAGAGTTTGCAGCCATGTTGTACAAGTCAGAGTGAAGACGCCGTCTCTTTTCTGCCCATACCCGTGGCCAGCATTCCAATCAGACCTTTGTGTTCAGAGCACAGTGCAGCTGTTTGCAGAGAGAGGATCACCCCCGTGGCATCCTCCCTTTGGGAGGGTGACTCCCCTGGCCTCACTCAGCTGGAAGCAGCTGTAAGGGAGGAATGGCCGTCTCGTCCTGATGTACATGGGAATAGAGCTGAGAGGGAGTGGTGTGGATTCAGCCTCCAGCCACCTGCTGTACAGAACGGGCAGATCATTACCCAGAGAGCTCTGTAATTTTGCTTTGCAAATGCTTGCCCACTGGCGCAGAGCCTGAGGAGAAGGGGGAGAGGGAGGCTGCTCACGGCTCTGCATGCCAAAAAGGCACTTTATCACGCACAAGGCCACCAACGCTTTTGCAGGCGCGAGATCTCACAGGATTAACCCTCTTCTGCTGCTCCCCAAGCCAGCTTTTTGTAAGAGGAGAGGAAGAGATGGCAAGTGGGGGCAGAGAGAGAGAATAGGGTGCTATTGGAAGGAGAGAAGAAAGAACAATGCAGGGAAAGGAAGAGAATGTGATGGTTAGAGAAAGGGGAGCATTCAGGCCATGGTGGTATGTCAAGACAGGAGTCCCTGTAAGAGTTGACAGCATGAAAGTGGAAAGACTCCATGTCTAAGGTCTCCTGAGCAGGCAAGGTGTAAGCACCCTCTGGGAACTAACAGCAAGAGCAAGAAAGAGCCTGCTGGAAACTTCCTAAGGGCACTAAGGTTTTATAGAACCTGCTTCCTGGGCAATCCTGGCTCACACAGATGTATTGTTTGCAACAACAGCAGCCTGCCATTCCTCCTGCCTCCTCCAGCTTTTAAATTGGTGGGCAAATTTCAGCTAAATCTTTGACATGGCTACATCTCCATGTGGTATTAAGTTTTTACAAGTTTAATGAAAACAGGCAAATGGATAGTAGAGAAAAAGCCAAGTTGCTATGAAGGGACATGCTGAAATGTGAATTCAACAGTGAATTATCACCCAGGAGAAAACACAAACAGGAGAGTGGTGCTATGAATGCCACAACAAGGTTCAAACTTCAACTCTCTTAAACAGTAGCTTTTTTGACAGCAATTGTGCAAAACCACTATGATTTGAATAAGCTAGACCCCCAGATTCTGTTCCATGCTGATACCTGCTCTCCCTCTGATTTCGTTTGAGTCCATTTCGCAGGGATGTCCTCTCTGAGGTGTTCATCAGAGAAGGCAGCAAGTTGAACCCAGATGGGAACAAGTGTAAATCCAAGTGCTCGTCAGTCATTTTCTTTGAAGTGCTCCTCGCCCTGCAACCACAGAGCCAGAAGATGGCTGCATCCTACAGAGGATCTCTACAGAGATCTGTGCAGAGCTGCCCAAGCAGCAGGGCCTTTTCTTCAGTGCCTTGCATTGCACCAAGAGTCGATGCAGCTCTGACAGAGCTATGGCATGAGAGGTTGCATGTGGCCAGGGTGCTGCACACCAGTGAGCAAAGAGCAGGGCTCTACTGCTTCCCCTATTTCTCAGTTAATATTTTGTTCTCTGCCACCAGATCTATGCCCATCCAGAGAAGATGTTTTCAGTACAGTAAAGAAATAAGGCTCAATTGCTCACACCCACACCCAGCTTCCACTTCCCTAGCAGCTGGGAAAACCTGTTCTAAAAGCACTTCTAGAAGTTCCTTCTACCTTCAGGTAGCTCCAGAAAGGGCAACACTTCATGCTTTTCAAATACCAGTCCCCAGCCTTGCCTTAAGACTTCTGACTAAAGTAAACAACATGCCAACATCAGAAACATCTGGGGAAAAAATGTGTAAGTCATAAGGAAGCAGCTCTTTGGTATCCATTGTCAGATGCTCTCCTTTTTATATCGGAGCACCTGTTTTCTACTTCTCAAGTACTCTCGACTTCTAATAGTATAGACTACAAGAAAAGCAGATCTGTTGTGGCCACCTGATCCAGTGTAGCAGCAAACACACATCCCAGTTCTGCTGGCACTAGTATATGCTCCAGTAGCACCCATGACTTACAGGATATTTACTGGACTCAAAGTCAATTTAAGAAGCAGCAGGATAACATTTTTGCATGTAATTTGATGACATTTTGATGAGTCACAGCATTTTGTCACAAATTTACATCAGCCCTTATTTTTCTAATTATTTCTAAAAGTGTACTATGAGTTTTTCAAACATCTAATTAGGGAATCATTGCCCTGAAAAGCTCCAGTCTGAGCCCCTTGATCCTACACATATACATGAAGGCTTGACTTCAGCATCAAGGCTTCAGATATAAAAATGAACAAGGGACACACACGAAGGGGAAAAATCCCCAGGATAACTAAGAGAGCATTCTATGTGTTGGTTGTTATGACTTTTTTAAATTCCCTTTCTCCTGAATTTTCCATCCAGCTCTCACCCACTCACAACATGGTGCAGTGACAGGTGAATCTTTCCTTGGCAGAGCTGAGAAACTGAGAACCTCAACTTTAAAATGAAAGAGTCCTTTCAGTCATGCTAACACTGCCCGGTATGAAGTTGGAATACAGCTGGGAATTAATGGATCAGAACTAAAGATTTTCCCCAAACCAGAAAAATTATGTATTGCTGTTGAATTGCTTCATTTCTTTCCTAAGTACATGAGGCAGAGTTCTCATCAATAAGATTTCAAGAGAAGAAAAAAACCCACAAACTGAGACTTTCTATATTTAGTAGCTTCTGCATTTTGGCACATTTGCTTGCTAAAAATACCTAAATGCACTTATTGGTGGGGTGGGGGAAATCAGCATTTCTGCCTTTTACCGTCCAATTATCCCAGCAACAAAAGAGGTAGACAATCACAATTTGAGATTCCCTGACAGTTATCTGCTGAACATACAGCATTTAAATGCCCGTGTTTGCAGAGGGCAGCGAGGAACCCAATCCAGCAGGCTGGCACGGGGGTCAGCACATAGCCAAGGTGCTCAGCAGCACCTCTGGGTGTGCCAGTGCTCAGCCCAGAGAGCCTGTGTTCTGAAGTACCACTCCTCAACCTGAGGCAGAGAGATAGTGCCCACATCTCCCTTGGGCAAGGCAGAGGGAACATGGCCACAGGCCACCAAAGCCAGCAGCAAGGCATGCACTGTTGTCATGGGAAGAAGAACATTCCTGGAGCAAGGCACCTGCCCAGACTCTCAGCCCAGGACACTTCTGAGCAACTGGGATGCACAACCCAATCCCCATCCCTGGATTAGGATGTAAGTTATTTCTTTAGGGAATATGGGGCTATGCTTGATGTTTCTTTTGAGCACTGCCCCTACATGGTGTCTGTTAGATAGCCCAGTGGCCAGCACAAGTAAGGTTGGTTGCCAAAACCAGTCCCATTTGTTGGCTGCGTCTCTGAAGAAAGCTGCTGATGTGCTGCAGGATTGTGCTGCCCACGTGCATTATTAGGGCATGCATCCTGGCTCACCCATGTTACATTTTGGAACCAGAACCTACGGACAAGTTTCCTTGTGTCAGTTCTTAGGTCCTTCGTGTGCAGCTGGTCAGATCAACCTGGCTTCCCAGGACTCAGACTTCCCCTCAGTATAAATAATATAATTAGTAACTCCCTCCAAGCATGAAGTGGATTTTCTGAGTACACTGAAGCTGCTGAGAACTATTGGTTTAAAGTGCTGAGCCATATCCTTTCGACATGACAGGCCCTGAACCTAAAGTAGACGTTATTCTTCAAAGAGGTATAACAGCCAATATAGATGTGCAAGAGCAGCTCTTGTCAGAGTGATCTCGTTTCCTTTTCCAACAGAGTAACAGGGCTTGGGAAGCAGCTATGTCTTAACTCTAGTGAAGCTTTTGACATTTTGACATGACTCAAGATATTCAAGAAAAGATTGTCTAGGTGAACCTGCTGTGGGATAATAACATTTGGCTAGAAAAACATTTCTTGAAAATAATTATTATTTCGTTGCCAGATGAAAGGTGTATTGAGTGGATCCTACAGGTGTTTGTTGGAGGGTCCAGCACTAGTCAATGTTTCCATTAATGACTTGGATAATGGAATAAAGAGTATACTTATTAAATCTGCAGATGACATCAAGCTGGGAGGGACTGAATATGCTGGAGGACAGAAATAGAATACAAGACAATCATAGCAAATTGGACAAATGATCTGAGAACACAAGATGAAATTCAACCAGGACATATTCATATAATTAGACTTAAGCAGGAATAATCAACCATAAATACAGAAAAAGGAACAGCTGGCTAGGTGGCAATTCTGCAGAAAGGGGTCTGGAAGTTAATGTACATCACAAGATGAAAAGCAGTAAAAAACATGTCTTACCACCACAGGACAAACAAGTATCATATTGGGCACTAAGGTTAGCCTGACAGACCTGTGAAGTAGTTTTTTTCCTGGAGGATTATATCCAGTGTTGGGTGTCCCACTCTGAGAGAGAGGGCAATTGGGGAGAGCCCAGGAGAGAAGAATGGTCAAACGTTTAGAATCTGTGTCCAACAAGAGCATAGAGGACAGAGGATGTCTAGCTAAAGAAAAGATGACTGGGGGAAGACACTGTAACAGTTTTCAAATATCTGAACAGCTGCTACAAGGAAAAGAATAAATCTATTTTCCATGCCCGTGGTGAATAAGAGGTAATAAGTTTAACTTCAGCATGGAAGACTTGGGTTAATTTGTTAAGAATTAGGAAGCACTGGAATAGATTGCCCAGAGCTCAGACAAAATATTGTCAAGGGCGAAGGTGGTGCAGCTGAACATGCCTGGGGCAAGGAGATGGAATAGATGATCTCTCAAAGTCCCTTCCAATCCTATTTCCTATAGCTTTTTTGATCAGTAGTATCAAGTTTAAAGGGACAACTCTCCATTCCCCCTCCCTTATATCAGATATTTTTCACAATGAAAAGGGAGAGTTCTGAAGTTTTTAGTGCAGCAAAACACATGCACACCAGTCCCTGCCCAGCTTCAGCAGATCCATTTTCTAAATATGCCAGACACGCACTTGGGTACTCTCAGGCCTATGTGGAGCAGAGCTTGAGACATTAATCATCTTTCAGCAACAAAAACGCATTCCTCTCCTAACAAGCCTGCGTAACTGTTCCTAGGGGTGACTACAGAGCCACAGCGCCCCACGGCTCTCTGCACATGCCTTCCTCACTCAGTAGAATCATAGAATAAAATCTTAGATAGAATCATCCAGGCCAGAAGGGACCTCCAGTCATCTACTCTGACCTTGCAGTCAGCAGGGACACCCCCAGCTAGACCAGGTTGCCCAGGGCCTCGTTGAGCCTTGAATGTCTCCAGGGATGGGACCTCAAACACCTCCCTGGGCAACCTGTTCCAGTGCTCCATCACCCTCACAGTAAAGAGCTTTCTCCTAATCTCCAATCTAAATCCGTGCCACTCCAGCCATTGCCCCTCATCCTGTCCCTACAGACCTTTGTAAACAGACTCTCCCCAGCCTTCCTGTAGGCCCCCCTCAGGTACTGTAAGGCTGCTATTAGATTAGGTCTCCCTAATAGCCTCCTCCTCTTCTTCAGGCTGAATAACCCCAGCTCCCTCAGCCTGTCCTCATAACAGAGGTGCTCCAACCCCCTGGTCATCCTCATGTTCCTCTGGACCTACTCTATCAGGTTCATGTTTTTCCTGTATTGAGGGCTCCAGACCTGCACACAGTACTCTAGGTGAGGTCCCACCAGAGCAGAGTAAAACAGAAGAATCATCTCTCTGGACTTGCTAGCAACGCATCTTTATGAGAGGAGAAGATGCCCCTCTGCCAAGAGTCAGAGCTGTTGCAGGACTTGTGGCACCAGCAGATGCCAGGCTGTCCTGCTGGAGGACAGAGCACATCTTTGGAAATGGGGAGGGAACACTGTGCCCTGCAGTTCTCCCAAGCTGAACAGGACATGGGTTATGGATATGGATAGCACCATGAGAAGAAAAAGTGACCACAGGACTATAATTAGCAGAAGCAGGACAGCCAAAGACATATTCCTGCCTTCTTAAGTGATGGAAAAACTTTTCTGGTGTTAAGATAATGAGTGCATTAAATGCCCCCTCCTGTGCCATAGATGTGTGTCCCCATGGATCCATGGCAGCTCTCTCCAAACTGAGAAGATCATGCTCCCTATTCAGTCTGACAGTGGCAAGGATAATTAATGCCATTTCTCAGATCATCAAGTCTCTGACCAGCCCCTAGCAAAGTCAACAAGTAATGTATTTTGATGCTAAAGAGCTTTTGAGAGAGGCTGTCAACTGGGTTCTGGTTGTCCCAGCTCCTCCTTCAAGGCCTCGGGTTTTCTTCCTGGTGCTCAGGTTCTGTCTGCCTGGCAAGGGTCTAATGCTGCCCCACACTGAGCATCCCCTTGCTCCTGAGGATCAATGGGAAACCCAGGGTGAGCCCTTGGGGTCGGAGCAATTTCGGTCTGAGACAGAGGAGCTCCTGCTGCACCTCATCCATGGAGATGTGGGTCCCTGCAGCCTGTCCAAGTGGCTCTGCTAGAGGAACAGTGCCCAACTGCCCTTTACTTACCAACGCACTCAGGCGGGCAGCAGGGACCCATGGGGCAGAGGACAATCTCTGCAGCTGGCCATCCTTCCTCTACCATCTCTCGCCCACGGCATCTCTGAGCGATGCTCCCATTGCTGGCTGTGCCCCTGCTGCTTCAGTTAATTACAGTAATTATACCTGTGCTCCTCAGCTCCAGCTCCCTTTTGTTGTCACTTCCCTGCCCGTTGATTTGCAAATCTAATCGCTCAGTGGATTTTTTAAAAAGAAAAAGGGTAGGGAGGGCAAAGATACAAATGAAGAAAGAAAGTATGATTCCTGTAACAGCAATACAAGGGGAACTGAGAAGCCATTGAGCAGCACCAGGTGTTTTATTTAGTGCCCCTGCGAGGACTGTGTGCAGCTCCTGGCTCTGACAGGCAGCTACAGCACTAGAACCAGAGTGGGGGAAAACAGAACAAACTGCATCAGCCTCCCCCAGTGCCTGCACATTGCCTCAGTCCAGGTTCACAGCAGAGCTCAAAATAGTCTCCAGTGCTTCAGAGCATGCTGGCAGAGGGGCAGGAGAGCTTCTCAGGGCACCCAGGGCTCTCAGCACATCTGGCATGGCAGGATGCCCTCATGGGCATGGGCACCAAGGACCTCCAGCAACTGCTCTTCTCAGTGCTGGCTCCTACCCATTTCTTGGGCAGGTTTCCTGTGGGTGCTGCGGTATCAGCTGCAGAAACAGAAGTCTCTTCTCATGCCTGGGAGCAGAGGATTTCTAGCTTCTAGTGACCATGGAAGAGCCACTACTAAGGATGAGCGTGCAGGTCAGATCACCTGTATGATAAGGACAGATTTGAAGTCGATCCTTTGAACATAGTGGAAAAACAGTATAACCAAAAAAAATGGGTAGAAATGGCTTCCTAACTGTTTTCAGGTGCTCTGAAGAAGAGGGAGCCTCTGATATGCCCAGTGTCCTGCCAGCTGGCGCTGGGACCTGTGTAATGTCAGTTACAGGGCACCAAGGTAGAGCAGTGGGTTTTGTTCATCCAATCCTACATACACAGTTTCAAAGAGAAAAGTACAAAACAGTGTGATTTTTGTCTTTTAAGGCCATAGATAGAGACAGTGAAACAGTGCAAGGGGCAAAGAGACACCCTGGTTCCTTTGCACTGAGCACAGCAATTATATTATACTGGACTGAAGGACCTTCACACCAGCCCTTACACCAGTTTGTCAGTGCAGCCATGCACTTCCGAGCTTGTTCACATTATCATCCCAGATGCCAGAATTTCCCACAGTACAAGTTTTGCCACTAGGACTGATTTGTCTCAATGCCCATGCTGGAAGGGCAGCCCAGGTGGCTGCAAAAGTAAAGGATTTTGAGAAGGTGAGGATCTAACTGCCTTTATAAAGTATTAGAAGAACAGACTTTATTTTTCTTTTTAAATAGGGATGAAGATAGGTGATGTTTTTTCCTGATCAGGGTACATGTTTCTTACCATCGCATATTTGTACATAAAACATTTATTGTTTTACTTCTCTGCTTAGGCAAGAAAGCACTTCCAGAGAATCAACAGGAGCCAGCGTAGAGAGACCTTCTGAACATCATGGGCAGGCAGAGAAGCAGTCAAAGAAATAACTCAGAACTTAAAGCATTCCTATTTTGAGGTAATATCCAACTGGAATCGTTTTAGTGAATTTTAATGTAACTGGGGAAAAAATTCAAACTTCCAAAAGTAATGCCTTTTTTCCAGGCAAGAAATATGAAACAAGAGTACTGCACAGATCTGAGCAATGTGTAACTGCAGTGAGGCAAATGAGAGAGTTTCCAAGTCCTTTAGATGACGTGCTTAAAAGGATTTTCCATCTCCCAGGAGGCTGATTGCTGGGGGAGGAGAGAAAGGACCTTGCAATTAGGTTGATTAAAATAGTGGTCCCAGTATGGTCTGTTCTTCACTGTTGCCAGGAGACTAGAAGGCTGAGATGAACTGTTCAACCTTTTTGTAACAAAAATAGGTGTTTACTTCCACATGGTATGATCTTGGCTCTCTTCAAGGCTGTGCATTCTCTATTAGTCCTCCAGAAAAAAAGTCCCAACCTAACTTCACTTTCTTAGACCTGGGTTAAGATGGATTTGCCATGTTGAAAACCACATCAATTCTTCCCTGCCTCCATTTGCCCAACCCAGTGCCCAACCCCATTCAGTGGATTTTCTTTCACTTAGAGTATTAATCATGTCTTGCCCTCCTGATCTGGACCCTAATCCTATATAAGCAGGTCAATTCCAGGCTGCTCGCCCCCACCACAGGATCTGAAACAAAGGCTGGCTACGTGGCTCAGCTGATGGGTGAGGACACTGAGATGGGCAGACATTCACAGGTTATTACATGGACATGTGCTACCTGCAATCAGTGACTTAGGATGGAAATGGCTATTATGATACTTGAGGAAACAGAGGAGCTTGATATAGAAACCCGGCCAGGCTGTCTTACCAACTTACTCCATTTTACCCTCCCTTTTCCCAGCTGATTTCACAGAAGTGAAAGGACACCCTGAGTACACTGATGGGCAATGGTTATAGTTCAAAGTGAAGCCCTAATTTTTCCTTCAAACACCTTTTGGGGACCTTCCTAAAGCATACTGGGAAGGGGGGGGGGGGGGGGGGGAGACATGAATTAAAAAAAAAAAAGAAAAAAAGTCTGCAGTAGTAGCTGTTTCAAAGTTAAAAGCCTCTGTGCATTCAAAGCATCTCTGTAGCATGATTTAAACTCTTTGCTTCAAGAGAAGACTCATCTTTCCTAAATCCAAGTGCATTAGTGAAACTCGGTCAATGTGCCTTTTCTATGGCTTTCCTGTCTGGCTGCTGCTGCAAAAACTGTGTGTCCAAGTAATACACTTGCCTTTTATTGCCCCAGTGCATAAAGCCTCCTGAGCAGGCAGCGAGGGGCTGCGATAGATGGGTGGATAACAGGCAAGACGGTTTTGGAAAGGAAGGTTGGAGATGACACTGAAGGTATAAGACTGCAAAAATAGCAGAAAAATTAACTCAAATCTTAAGTCTCTGCTACGAATGCTGCAGCGTGCATGTGGGGGTAGGGAGTTTGAATGCCAAGAGAGAGGATCTGTGCTCCTGTTAACGCAGCAGCAACCAGGCAATATCTGGAAAGAGCCGTTTAAACCTCCCTGTGTAGCTGTGTTGTAACACAGCACATAATTACTCATCATGCTCCTTTCCACAGCCTGCACAGGCTGCCTGCTGGAAGAGTTGCACCAGCCATCTCAGCAGGGCTTGGCTGAGAGACTCCTCGGGTACTCTCCGGATCAGGCAGAGGGCATTGCATACAAGCACCAGAGAGCTTCCTGGCTAAATCCCATCGCACTCACGAGGCTTCCATCATCACCACAACCGAGCTCTCTACTTCCTCACGCTTGGGTGGAGAAATGGCACCGTTCACAGGGAAACATAGCCTGACCAGGGCAAGCAGCAAGAGTGCCACCAGAAAGTCTGCTTCGGTTCCTAGTCTTCAGGCCCTCCACCAGATTCAAACTGGACCCCAGCCCTGTTAGTGCTTCTCCCCTGCCCCTGCTTCATCACACGCACCCAGTACTGTGAACTGGCATCTCCACAGAGGGCACGCACACTGGGGCCTCTGATGGGAACACAAAGGCACGGACACATTAGCAAAGAATACAAACTCACTATTATTAGCACGAGAAAGAGAGCCTAAGGTTTCCCACCAGCATTTTAATGAAAGTGTTTCTGCTTCAAAACCACCTTGACTGGATGTCAAGGACGCGTTACAAAGGCAGGTCAATCCAGGTGTGAAGCAATGTAGCATGGAGATAGCAGTTGGAAGATTGCCAGAAACACAAAAACCAAGAACCTTAAACCAGCAAGCTCACTCTGGAATTACTAAATGAATTGCTTCCTGAAACCTCAGATGCTAATTACTTGTGTGTTTCAATTTTTGTACTTAACATTCTTCTGTCCAAATTAAAGTAAGTCTAATTTAATGCCCCAACACAAAGAGACTCCAAGTATCTGTTTCCCTGAATGCTTCTCCTGCTAGTCACTGCCTAGGCAGCGAATCAGAAAAGCATTATTTTAACTCCTGAAAGGCTTTTGTCTTACCTGTTGTGAACTGGAAAGACAGAAAAATAGTGCAAGAGGTAAAGTCTACAGCTCTAACCATCCAGCTTCAATGAAGGATACTGGAAGGGGTATGCAGCCCAGAGAGATGCACCACAATATCTTAGCAGCCTCCAGCAGATGCTTCTCAGGTTCATTTCCTGACTCTGCAAGAAGGGAGTGCTAGCCATAGAGCCCAACGGTACTTTTCTACCTTATCCTCAACAATTGCTTTCTATTTACAAACTCTTCTTGGACAGCAGCCTCCTAGTCTTGCTTATACTCCTCCCACCTTGGATATTGCCCCTCTGACATTGTTCCTCACATTTCTAAAGGGTCCTTACAGCTAAAAGAAACATCCACCCCATCTCCAGACCCAGTGGCCAGCCAGCATCAGGCACTGAGGAGACCAGGGCTGGAAGGACAGAAGAAAGGAACATGGGTTCTCTACAGAACCTGAAGAAGGGTCTGCACAAGCAAAAGCTGTTATTTAGCTTCTTGTCAGCAAAGCAGGTGGTGAATTTACAGAACTATGTCTCCCTCCCAAAACAGCTTTGGCTCAAATTCCTGTCACTTCACAAAAGCTCTTTGCTTCTACCTTGATGACAACCTTTGCCACTGATGGGAAGAAAGGTGGATGTTTGCCTCAGCAGATAGATGGCTTTGCAGATGCAGAGGAATCTGGGAGGTTATTGAGTAGCTGACACAGGGCGGGGGATTAACAAGACCATGGGATATCTTTGTAATAAATACAGCCTGCCACAGATCTCCATATTTAAGAGCAGCCTCTCAGGGTCAATAGGCTTGGTAGCTTTGGTGAGTCAATAAGACTTAGTATTAGCCTCAGGAAAAGTGTCAATTCCTGTGTAATAAAACATGGTTTATGCTTTGAGTCTCCCAGAGACTTTTCTACTGCAAACTTCTGCTCACGTGGCTAAATCACTTCAAAGTGTTGGGAGCAAAACAGAGGTGCTGGTGAGCCAGCAGGCAGCAGTGTTTTGAGCTTGTGTGAGCAGTGCATTCACACACAACAGCAAAACCCCCCTCACTGACATGGGGTGAGGAGGAAAACAGGCAGGTAGAGACCTCCATAGAGCAGCACCCCCTAAAAGCCTCAACATCGCTTTGTTTTTCTCACATCTTCTCCCGCCTGCCCTCAGCTGCCATCACACACAACCCACATGCAAGACAGGATGAAGGTCCCCTCCTTTACTCATTGTCAGGCTTGCAAATAAGTCCAAGGAGAGATATGCTATCATGCATTCAAAAACCACCACGATCTCAAGGAGCAGGACTTTCCCTTGGCATTTCCCCAAACAGAAAAACAGGGAAACACTTGCCTTTCTCCAGGTAACCAGGCAGAACTACCCCCACACACACCTCTCCTTCCTTGGAGGAGCCTCACTGCTCCTGTCTCTGCCCCTTTATCCCCTTCCTTCCCCACATACCCCACGTGAACGAGCTACCAAAGCCTTCAGCAGATGCACTCGTTACCTCCAGCAAGAGAAAAAGCAGCCACGACCCAAAGCTACAACCTCGTTACAGCTTCTAATGAGCTGACGGGAAAATATTTCTGTCTGATTAGAATCCTTAACGAGTTCCTGATTATTATGAGTGGAAGCAGGCTGGCCTCCTATTTTGTCCCATCTGTAACTGCAGGACAGCTTCTAACATACCCAAGGTATCTCTTCCCCTCAGCCCAGCAGGAAGAGGTATAGTCACTCTCTTACGTCCTCAATCTGTACCACACACTGGCAACAACAGAAGAGAAATACTGCTGATATTAATATACCAGCCCTTGCTGTAAATCAAGGGTTAAGCTTTTCTGCTGCTTGGGAAAAACCTTTCTTTAGTCACCAGCAATGTCACCAAAGACACCAGCTAAAGGCACTGAGTCATGTTGAGCCCCAGAGACTGCTGTGGCTGGGGGCTTTACGACCCTTTAACAAGTGCTTGGAACCAGGGTGCTCTTTTCCCATTGTATTTCCCCTATTAAAAACATTGTCCCCCTCAAGCAATGCGTGCTGTCAGGTGATGTCACGCAGAGGAAAACTGTAAAACATGTATTCACAAAAGAGCATGCAGTCAACAGTGCACAGTAAGCACAGAGCTGGGGTTTCCAAGGCAGAAACACAGATCAGGTGTTGCCACACTTCCCCCAGGTGTCCTCCCTGATGGCAGCTTCAGGAGGAGGGAGGAAAGACCAGAATAGGGAATATCTTGTCATCCTAAGGGGATTCCCTCCAGGGCAGGCTTGTGGTGTATCTGCAAGGCTGCTCTCTCAATCACACTGAGAGTTTTCTTATTTCAGTTTGGGACCACAGACATCCCCACAAGACACTGCCCCTTGGCAGCCTCCACACTCCCCCACCACTGCAGGCCCACCAGGCAGTGATGATCAACAGGAGGATCCAGCCTCTTTCCACCCCACATATAAAGACTTTATACAATGGAAGAGTCCTCCTCCTTCATCTCCTATACGTTTGTTCCCACCTGAAGGCCCTCCACTCTGCCTCCTACAAATTCTTCAGCCAAAACCCTTGCAGGTTTTGTTCTTGCCTCCTTCTCC
This sequence comes from Scolopax mira, assembly GCA_004320125.1. Taxonomy (NCBI): domain Eukaryota; kingdom Metazoa; phylum Chordata; class Aves; order Charadriiformes; family Scolopacidae; genus Scolopax; species Scolopax mira. The sequence continues at coordinate 10,994 of BJBW01005244.1, read as the reverse complement.
AAAAGCCATGACAGCCAGAAGTTCCTTCCATCAAGCTACTCCTTCTTCCTTAGTGACAAGCAATGTCTTTTCTCTGGTTTCCCAACAGTCCTTTCTACAGCCCAAAACCCAGGCCAATGTGTGGGAGTGGACAGGAGAGGTTCTCCAAGCCCAGCTTACCTTATAACGCAACTGATGCGATGGTCACAGGCAGCATCAGTTTGAGTGGAAGAAAACAAACTCAAACACTAATTGCTCTGATTGATTAAATATTAAAGATGGCGTATACCTTTATTTTATTTTTAAAAGCCATCTTTGGAGTTTACCTGCAGTTTATTGGAGCAATAGAACTCATCTTAGAAACTGAGATGCCTCATGTGGTCTTGGTGATTCAACTCCAGCCCACATAACTCAAGTGCCCAAGATGATCTGGTGATGTGACGGAGCCAGGTGACTCATCTGACCAGGAGGGCTTGGACAGGACACCCCAGCAAACACTGTGACTCAGTCTTTGCCACTGTTGTGTGGAATGGCTGGGCCCAGGTAGACACAGTCAATTGGTTAGTCACCGTGCCCTGCACTGGTTATGAAGATAAAGATTTCAAGATACTAAGTAATTACTGAAAATGGGCACAGTCGCTTTATACGTAAACACATAGATACATATATTTATATATGGTAATGGAAGAGACGGAAGCTTTCTTGTCAAATGTTTAGACCTGCTATAAACAGAAGTATGGAGTAGCAAGAAACTTCTCCATCTGGCAAATCTTAAGCATTGTCCATTTATGGGGCTTTTCCACCTCTCTGTGGGCCAGCCAGGATGAACTGCTTTTGGAGGCTGCAATCTGGACTAGATGGAGCATTGGTCTAATGTGGCCATTAAGATTCCAATGTAATGTTAGAAATGGCAGCTTTGAGTTATGATTAGTGTTAATATTTTAATAACTTTTCCCATTCAGATATCACCCATTGCCCCTCAATCTGTGTAATGCCAGATGCTTGGGGTATGTGGTTTATCCTTACAGCAAAGTTGAACTAGGAGATTTGTGTCTGGAAATATTCTACATGTTTTCTGTATAGGCACAGCCCTGGAGCAGAGGTGGTGTAATGCTCGCATGGGTTCTGTTGGGGAGCTCAGCCCAGGACCAGTGTGGATTTCTCCTTGAACTGACATCAGTAGAAGATCAAACCATGGTGATTACAAGGCTCTGTAATGATTACATGGTGATTTTTAGGGCTTCTGGCTCTACCCAAAAACTTGCAAAACCCCTGTGCTACATCCCATTCTTCCATGGACAAACATAAGAAAAGTAATTTGAAATTCTGTGGGATCACCCATTGACACATGCCTTAACAATACAAACACACCCCATCTCTTGACACTAGTGATATATTTTTTAACTGAGGCATTAATACTCAGCATTTGTAACACTTTTAATCCATATATATCAAACCACTTCTGTGGAAAGAGAGATACTGTGTAGGCTGGTAGGAGCCCAGAGATAACCTGTTAAAATTTGGCAATAGTGGCTAATAAACTCATTGACCCAGCTGAAGATGTACAGAAAACTAACAAAACCCTCTGCCCAACATGTAGTTGGTTTGGTGCGAAGCCCAGAATGGCTTCCTTGGAGTAATGTAGTGTGGAGTTCAAAACCATTTTTTTGTAAACGCTGTAGTGTCACATTCTCCTGCTTCTGAGTGTAGTGTCCAGCAGAATTTGTTGTTTGTAAGTACCTGCCTGAGAACTTCTCATTGCCATCCCAATAGAGACAAAGGGGGCAGAGATTAAACAGCACTATCTGCTTCTCCCATTTGTGGCATTTATTTCTGTGCAGAGGCTGCACTGTCCCACTGTGGACAGATTCTGGGCAGCTGTTTTCCATTGAATACATGAGAAAGCAAAGACAAAATGAGGGTGCTGGTGGAAGCTGAGTCCCATCCTGCTGCGAAACACCCAGTCCCCTTCTGTTCCTAGCAAAGCAAGAGCCCTTGGCTTTTTGCTTTGTGCTTTTATTTTCCCTTCTGCTTTTCTTCCCCTTCAAACTGCTCTCTCTTAGAGTTGCCCACCATCTCCTTCTCTGACAGCCATCCATGCTCAAAGTGATTAACTCTGCCACTTTCTCTGGGTCTGTTCCTCTGAAGATTACTGTCTCGTATTCGGAGTGGATAATCCATCAGCCAAATGGCCAGCTGCCACCCAGGGGTTTGACGCAGACCTTTGGCACTTGTGCTGGAAGTTCTCTCTGGCTGCACGGCCAGTGGAGCATGGAGAATGCAGCACACTAGGAGCAAAACCAGCATGGGCTGGAGTTTAGCATTCCAGCCAGCACAGGCACACGTCGACATGAAGCACACGTGTGCATGCTCATACCAGCAGCTTCACAGCCTCAGATCTCAGGAGATGGCCAGAAGAAGAGCCCAGGCACGAATTAGCTGTCAGAAGACAGCTGTTGCCTGTTCTCACACTGAAGAGACCTCCTTTAAAATCAGAAAAGGGAACTCTCCTTACCAAGAGCCAGGTGGAGTTTTCAGATGACTTATGGACCCTGCACAGTGTTATTATCTGAAGCAAATGAGAAAGTGAACTGAAGCTGAACACTGTGCCCATGCTGAGCCCACGGGCTGTGGGCACACAAGGTGCCTTAAACCCTGTTCTTGCGATGCTGCTGGACCTCCCTGCCAGACCTGCTGCTCCTGCAGGCTGGCTGATGTGCTGCAGCCTGCTGTGGTTAGACAGCATCTCCTTGTCCCTACTTACAGCCCTTCTGCACACAGAGCCCAGGCCATCCTCTCAGGAAGTGTGGGATGGCACCTCCTGGTTCAGTGATCCCACTGCAGACATGGCTCTCAACATAGCCCTGCCAGAATGCCTCCAGCCCAGATGCTGTGTCTGTCCCAGCCACCTGCCCAGGCTGAGCTGAGGCCTCAGTTATGCCACTATTTAGGACCAAACTATTGATCTGTGGAGTGATCTAAAATGCAGTCCACATCCCTCTGCAGTAAGGACCATCGACAGGCAACATCAGCATATCTATGATATGGTCCAAACCAAAGCCAGGACTCCTTCAGATGCCTTGGAGAGGCAAACCAAGAGTGACAGAAACATCACTGCAGGGTGGGTTTCAAAGGTAGAGTCCAGCAAGAAAAGCAAGAGGGAAATGTTTCAGCACGTGGCTGCACCACACAGTCTGCTCTGCGCAGCTGGGCATGGCCCTACCAGCCTCATGCAGCTGAGATGGGGCAACATCTGCCTCCTGGCTGAAGCACAGGCCCAAGTGAGTTGTGTGCCCTGGGCCAGTTGGTGGTCCCTCCCTCTGCCCCGTTTGCCGTGCCCATGGCACGGGCCAGCTGTGCCACAAGGTGATAGCACACGGGCTGTCAGTGCGGCAGAAACCAGGGAAAAATCACACTGAGGAAAACAGTTGCAAGTAGGAAAAATATGCAAGAAGAGAGGCCACACAGCAAGATGCAGGCTCCTTGCTGGGAGCTAAGATGGCCAGGCTGCTGGCAGAGCGAATGGAGATCTGGCTGATATAACAAGCCACTTAAGAAGTCCAGTGTCCTCTGCTTTTCACTGTCTTTTCTTTCCCTTCTTTCCTTTAGGTTTCCCTTGTTAGTTGTTTCTTTAAGGGCAGACAGCTTATCCCATCAAGGTGCCCTGAGAGGAGGGACTGGGCTGTCTGACCCTCTGCCAGTTCCCCACTGACAGGCATTTATTCAAATCCTTCTCCAGTTTCAACTAAGAGAGAGACATAGCGATCCCAGGGATAATAAAAGTCCCTTAGATTTAATGAAAATAGGTAGGTGGACAGAGGAGAGAGGACTGTCTGTGTGTCCCCACTGCAGGAGAGACTGCAGCATGAGCTAAAATAATACTTCATGGGAGAAACCCTGTAAATACCCCAGGCCACAGGAAACACATTTAATCCTCCTCCACCCTCAGAAGGGTGCTTGCAGCTGGACACGGAGCAGGGCTCCAGCAGGGATGGAGACGGGAAGAGCCCGTCACAGGTCTCTGTTCCTGTGGTCTCTGGTACAGCCATCTGGGAGCAGATGCACCCATTGCACCCTGTCTGCTATGGTGTGCATTCCCTTCCTGGCATCATTGGCCGGTGCTAAACTGTGCATTAATGTCCGGGACTGCCAAAAGTGTTTAAAAGGTGCCTCCATCTCTCACGAAGGAAAGATCATCCTCATCCCTCTTTACGCCTGTCCCAAGGAGACTGTACCCGCTGTGCTAACGATGCTGGGCCAGCGCCGTAACGTGCCACTAAAGCTGCTGCATCCTCTAGGCAGAGCGAGGCCAATGAGCCTGCTCTCCCTGCACGTCTTCCCACACCCGCTCCGCAAATAAGCTCATGCCAGGTCATAGCCTGACTCCAGCACTGACTTTGCTGGCACGTGAGTGCCCGCCAGCTCCTTCAGAAGCTGCCGAACAATCTGAACCAGGCTTAATGATGGATGCAGCTCTCGCCTGCTCCCTGCGGGTTTTCTGTACCCTGCTTGGGAGATCCCATTTCCCCTCTGAAGGAAGAAGGCAGCAAATGGAAGGCCATTATCCCTCCTGTTTGCACTGAAACGTGGACAGTAAGAGCATATAAAAAAATGGAGGGAGCCACATACCTTCCTCTTTTAAAAACAGAAGTGGTAGAACGTTCTCTAAGCCTAGAAATGAACTTAAGGCCAAGACTGACATTTAAGGGATTGTCACCAATTAACTTAATGAATAAAATTCTCCTCTTCAGCCGTGCCTCTGTGCATGCAGGAGAGGAGCCCGATTGTTTTCCTGTCCCAGTTCTAGACAATAATTTTTGCTGCATTCATTCAGAGACATCTGTTTGTTTTCATGCCTGCAGTGTAAGCTGGTGTTGAAGTTGCATCTGCTGAGGAGCTGCTCTGCTCCCTATCCTGGGGGCTATTTCAGGGCAAAAATATCCATTAACTGCTTACACTGAAGCACACACTTAAAAGCAAAGAACATAATGATGCATCAGGCTCTGCAGATAACTTGTCAACTGCTGCCGTGCCCAGAGAGATGGAGGGAGCGGTGGTCCAGAACAGGATGGCTGGTTATGTCACAGTGGCTGGGCTGCAGGGGCTCCCCAGCCCCACACCTGTACCATAGTCTGGTGGCACATCTCGCTACTGGGGCATCACAATACAACTGGAATCTTCAGCACGTGCAGTGGCCCCACACAGCCCCTCTTCCTGAAGGTGGCTGGGCTTTCCAGATGGCTCTCCCTGCCTGCTGGCTGTTCCCAAGGGGACATACACTGCTGCAAACCCCCGAGGTCCTGCTCCTGCCCTGCGGACCCAAACCCACATCACATTTACCCTCCTCCCACCACCACCGAGGCCCAAGAGGTGCTTCCCAGCTTCACAAGTGGCTGTTTCACCAGCCACAACTTAGGGATGCTGAATAAAATGGCAGTGCGTTCCCAAACCCACTATAAAAAGAGAAAGGAAGGAAGAAAGGGCTGGATGCACCCTGTGTTTCATGGTGTATGACTGACTGGAAACAAACCCCAAATCCCTGAAAACTCACAGAAAACAGGAACAAAGAGTGGGAGAGATCCACACAAGCAAGGGGGAGGCGGTGAGGAGAGGGGCTATTGATGTTTGAAACGGGCTCTTTAAAATGGAAGATAATGACACTGAAAATTATTCTGAGCTTTTCAAAGGCATAAATGACCAAACTGCCTCCTGACTCCTGAATTACATTATCCAGAAAGAACTTAATAGCATGTTATTATCGCTTCTCCTCGCTGACAGGATTTCGGCACTGAAAAGACAAACAAGAAGTGCATTCATAATCGCAACCACGTTCACCTCTGCGACGTGCTGGCCGCAGCTAATTTCAGGTAAGTGTCTTGCCGGCCGGCTGGGGGAGCTTGGCAGCGGCTAATTGCCTTTGTCACCAACTGAGGGGGACCAGCTGGATGTCTCCGGGGGGTGGCTGGTGTCAAAAACCTACTGTATGGGGGAGAAAGGCACAGCCTGAGCTGGCCGATGGGGATGTACCCCATCCTGGGGCTGGCTCCAGCGGGTCACAGTGCTCCCCATCCCAGCAGGTACCTGCAAAGGGCCTGGGGCTGCGCAGGAGGCAGCGGGGTCCCCATGTCTGCTGCAGCCACAGCTCCGCTGGCCCCCGTGGCCCATATAAGTGGGGAGCAAGACAAGAAAATGGGATGTAGGGATGTGCAAGGGCTGGGGAGTGAGCTAACAACCTGGCCTGATCGGTCCAGGGACAGCCCCAGCCTTTGGCATTTGTCTTATATGGTTACCTTTCATGACCAGCAGCCCCAGAGAGACTGGTGTGGGGGATTTCCAGAGCTGGGCAGCCTGAGAAGAAGCCCCTCTTCCCTCACCCATGCCACCCCATCCTGTGCCCTGGTTCAAAGGTTGGAAGGCAGCTCTATCACGTTGTGCTCCTGCCTGACTCCTGTGCCCTGACTGAGCCCTGGGGACAGGCATCACCCTGGTGTAATCCAGGGATCATCACACAGCGCCACTGTGCCACCGTCTGAGGGGCACAACAACACAGCAATTTGCTTCAGGGCTATTCCTGAGGCCTTCCCTTCCATTTTCCTTGTGTTCTATCAACACCTGCCCCTGCAGCCCAAAACCTCTCTCCCAGGCGGTGTCCCATCTCCTCCTAAACCGCCCCCAACAGCCACAGATGTGGCTGGCCACAGCTATGGCAGGGCAGCACGAGGACCCAGCCCAGAGGGAAAGACAGGGAAGGAAAAGAGGCAGAAGAGCCACTTTGTGGGCTCTGCTTGGCTGCCTCTGCCTCTGCACGGGGTCACCCGGGACACAGAGCGTGACCCAGCCCAGGAGGGTCACCGGATAGAAGACACTCCCTGCTTCAGTGCCAGCATGACAAGGCCAAGCTAAACCCCAGTGGCAGTCTTTGTCCAGTGCCCCGTGGCCCCTGACTGTGATTTATGTCCCAGGTTTAACAACATTTCATTTCAGCAGCCGTGCTCCCACATCCACAGGCCTCTGCGGAAGCGAAGGGATAACTGCCAGTAAGGGCAGCCGGCGCTGTGCTCTGCCGCCTGCTTGCTGCATGTGGAGTTGTGACTTTTTTTCCCCCTGGTAGCACAATATGGCAAATAAACGATCCTTCCCCACTCCCAGCTGTGGGGAGAGCTTACGCAGCACACCCAGAGCCACCCGTGTCATCAAGGTGGGAGTCCCCAGCCCAGCCTCAGCAGGAGGCTCCCGAAGAGGTGCTGTAGGAGCATCCACTCCGATAGCAAAATCCAGGTGCTGCCAGGGACAGGGCACACGGCACAGGAGCTCCTGAGCAGCTTTGCAGCCTTGTACACTCCTGCAGGGGCTCCTCTAGGGTCCCTCTTGTCTGGCCATTGCTTGGTGAAGAGCAGGAAGGCAGCGATCAAAGGAAACCATGGGGAGAAGACCTGGGGGATGGAGCATGGAGCAGTCTCCAAAATAAAGGAGTTTCCTGAACTGCGTAATTTGGGCAGGATGCAAATTGAAGAGCAAACTGCAGGGAACAGTTTGCTGTTCCCAAGAAGGGCTGTGAGGGCGGCCTCCATAACCTGCACAGCTCTCCATCCCATTCCCAGGCTTCATCCTTGACTTTTCCTGAACAATCAAGTATCATTTCTCCAGGGCAAGACCCTTCTCTCATAAAACCGATTGTTGAGCCTGCTGTGCAAGGTTAGCAGTGGCACCACGCTTTTAGATGACTTCCCATACCACATCAATCAGCTTCCTTCCCTCTGCCTTCCCCTGAGGCTCTGTCCAGCTCACACCAAAGGTTTTAGGTGTGTCGATACCCAGCAGTAAATCCCCAGCCCACATCACCTCATTGCTCAGGCCCCTACACCCCGTGTTGCAGAACAGCTCTTTCCACGCTGACCTTCTGCTCCTGCTGGCTATGCCGACGGGCTCACCCTGCTCCAATTTACCCGACGGTGCCACGATGCAGAGGAGCAACAGCAGTCCCAGTGCAGACTGGGTGCAGCACTGGCATCCGTGGGACTGGCTGCCCTGTGATATATGCGTCTTATATTGCCGAGTTTTCCTTTCAGCCTTATCGGCATGATGGATAGTTTAGCCACAGCGCAGTACAAGATAGTAATAACAATGGCCATGATTACTATTTTTCATATTTTCTTTAAGAGCAATATGCTATTACCAGGCTTCGTGCATGTCACTTTGTTTATTAGCTACCATTTAGTAATCTCTTCCATCTTTGCTTTATTAAAGTTAGAGGCGCTGTTGGGCTGCGGGGAGAGCAGGGGCTCAAGGGACAGCCACCCAGGGAAGGTGGCTTGCACCCAGGCTGAGCCCAGAGCCACAGCTCACGTGCATTTCACACGCAGATATGTCCTGCTAGGTCAGACCTAAGTCTGGCTCCCTTCTTTGTGGTGCTCCAGCTATAGAAAGAATCTTTACCTGTGTGATCTGACATGGTGGCCAATCTGGAACCCCATGGAAGATGGGAAGCAGAGCCACACTCTCTGGGTTGCACAAGCTGACACGGAAAGGCCATTACCCTTCAACAAGGTCACCTTGAGGCGAAGGCACTGGCTGCCCTGAGGGCTGCACCCCTCCAGATACCCCTCACCCAGCTGAATGCTGGGTGTCCTGGCACAGCCCACCGTGTGACACGGCTCCTTGCATGCTCCAGAACCCATCAGCCTGCCTGCACCCCTCAGGAGTTGGGATACAGGGGGAAGAATGGTGCGGGGGGGATAGAGAGATACTCGGGGCAGTCCTGCCATGCGATGCATTGGGAGATAGCCCCCGGTCACCGTGGGGAGCCATTTGAGAGGGGGGTGACTTTGTGCCTGGCCAGGCTGCGTGCCGGTCACGGCTCATTTGCTATGGGAAGCAGGGAACGACTCATTTGGGAAGCTTCTACGTTGCAACTGCATGAGCAGTCCCTGAGATGGCAGAGGGCACAGTGCAGCCTTGATTTGCAAATCTACGTGCCACCCACTTGTCATCATTAAAGCTTACTGGACGTGCTAGGTAAAGGCTATGGTGTTCAGCCTGCACTAATGTGCTCTCTGGCTTTTTCTTCAGCTGGAAGTGAAAAAGCATATTTGTTTCATACCCTCAGTTCATGCAGTTTTGCACAACATCATTTACCCTCAATTCCCCATTTTACACCTCCAATGGTGGCATATTTAAACGCCAGATGTTGGCTCCTCAATGCTTCTATGGGACGGGAGCTGCTATGAGGCTACAACGTAGTGTTTCATACGACAGGAGCTGAAAGTTGCCCATCAGTTCTGCACCTCCAACCCCAGCTCTTACCCCTGACTTGTGAGTCCCAAGGAAGAGCCAGTGGGCTCAGGAGTCTGCTGCAAGGGCAAGGTCTGGTGCCTGTGCCAAACTTCAGGTCACTCGCAGCCAAAGCTGGGTAGATGACAGCCCCTGTGCCAGCCACGAGCGGAGCAGCAGAGGCTGCGTTTGCTGGCGGTAAAAACACCAATAAATGCAGGTTGGAAGGAGAGGCCAAGTGCACGGAGCTAATCCGGGTTACCCCTGTTTGACAACCAGAAATTGGGATGAGAAAGTGTCTTTTCAAAACCCTTTTAACACATTCACCTTTGAGAGCTTTCAGCAAAAAGGCAAGGCAGGAATATTAAAGGGTCAAACTCCGGGTGTTTGCTTGTTCCTTCCTGAGGCAAACCCTCATTGATTGACTGTGGGAAGGTGAGAGCTGAGCTGGACTGAGGGGGCAGTCCCACTGCTAACTCTGCCTCCCAGCAGAGACTAATGTCAATAGGCAAAGCTCTCCCAAATACCCCCTGCTCTCTGCCTGCCACACGCTGCCAAAACTGACACTCCCAGGGGCTGCCGGTACCCTAACACTTTTAGAGCCAGAACCTCCCTCAGGCAGCAGGACTAGCAGTTGTGCAGTGGGATTTTGGGGGGGGATGAGAGAAGATACATGGCCAAGAGTGGGCTGGGGGCTTGTCAATCAATACAAATGTCAGTGGCGGGGAGCCTCTCCTCTGGAAATGAGGGACATGTCCAGGGTCTCACTGTGTGGTGAGCTTTCACATGTTAGATGGTTAGTGAGACCCAGACTCTGGTTGGTACATCCAGGCATGGACGGGCAAAGGCATTTGCAGAAGCAGCTACAAGATGAGGATTTGCAATCAGTGACCATTGCCAGAGGGTCTCCCAGACTTTACTGGATGCACCAGGGCAATTTTCTGAGTGGGGCTCTGCTTGTGAGATGAACAAGACAAGGTCCACCCACACTGTCCAGCCTACAAGCTGTAAGTGTCTAAGGAAGGCACTGATTCAGCCAGGCTGCTCACATGAGCAAAGATTACTCATGTACAGGCTGCAGGACCAATACTCCAGGGCCCCTATGACTCCATGTCGACTCAGGAGTCTCATCACTGCAGTCACTACCACTCCATTCCCTGACGTCATCACACAACTCGTAAGTCAGGGGAATCTCTGACCTGTCATTGCACAGCTTGGGAACAAGCTTCGTGACAACATTCAGTCTTACTTTTTTTTTTTTGCTCTTAGCAAAGATGCGAGAACACATCACTCCTGCTGCTGCCCCCGTGGCAGGAGGGGCTCAGAGAGCTAAGCTCAGGGTCAGGCCACTGACTGAACAGGGCAACAAAAACCCAAGCTCAGCAATTCCTTGTCCACACCTCTGCCAATCACACACTACTTCTTGAGAGTCCTGATCCAGCCAGCTGTACCTACACTCTTGTGCACGTACGCAATCGCCACCAGAAGCCACATGTCTACAGTCACTAACTTACCATGCCCAAGCATATCTGCAGTCAGATACCTTTTCTGGATGTCCCAGTTTGAGGTAAAACCAAACCATTTTTGTATTCTGTAATTTTACATTTTAGCTAGGTCTCCTCTAACTCTCTGAAATTAACGGCATATTGTGGAGCAAACTGCTCGTTCTCAGGATGATAAGGCCAATGTTTGTGCTACATGCCAAAGAATGGTATGCAGAGAGGCCTTTGCTTATACTTATTGCT
>BJBW01005242.1:32759-85291 GCA_004320125.1 Scolopax mira | reverse complement strand
GAAAGAGTGATAGGACATTGGAACAGGCTGCCCAGGGAGGTGGTGAAGTCACCATCCCTGGCTGTGTTTAAGGGCCGCTTAGATACAGTGCTAAGGGACATGGTGTAGGGGATGACTTTGTAGAGTAGAGTAGATGGTTGGACTCGATGATCCCAAGGGTCTCTTCCAACCTAGACAATTCTATGATTCTATTCTATGATTCTATGTTACATGGCACTTCTACTTACTGAAATGGCCTTGGAAGCACAAAGATAGCTAGTGCAAATCTCACTTAATAGATAATCTGATTATTATTTTTAATCCAGAGACCATTTCTGAAGAGTTAATTTTCCTCTCTCTCCTTCCCTATATACTGAATTTAATTTTGAAAAAAAAAAAAAAGTCATATAACAAAAATCATGTGCATCAGGAAATTATATAGAAGGGTCTCTTCTGATTTCTGTCCCTACAGGAATACTCCAATCCTGTGCTTTAACCAGACAGATTTTGTAATAGTCAAATGCTTTTGAGTAATGCTTGGTTTCAAAGATCTTCTAAAAACAATTTTCCTTGCTTTGAATAATCTCTCTCAAGTTGCCATGTATGTGCTATACTTAAACATATACACTTTAACTCCCAGAAGTTAGTAGATACCAGTTTGTATATATACTTTAATCATTGGGGAATTAGAACTTTTTTCTCTTCTTTCTTAATAAATACATGGCTTAATAAGAATAATCCAAAATACACCATTTTACTGTAATCAAAGCTATCAACTACTTTTCATTGTGAGGATCACTCTCCTGACTTATTTACAATTAGATAAGAAAAATTTTTGATGTTTCTCTAGCTTTTTTAGAAATAATTTTGTAATCTTCACTTGAATCATTTGTTTTGTCTTCACCCTTAAAGGAGATACTTCCCTGTCCATATTTGAAAATGTTGTAGCACCATATTTGAATTCTTATGCTTCTACTATTCTTAATAGTCATTATCTTCCTTTACAATAATTATATTTCATATAAAGCAGGAACTGTACAGCTTTAACTATGTATTGTTTTACATATCTCATTTTACAATACCATTATAAGGATTCTTATGGCATCCTTAATGATATATTGTAACAGAAAATCATACTTAATTTGCAACAAGAAATTTATTTCATTAATATTAATGTGACCACTTTAAATATTCTATAGACAACCTATGCTTTTAATATATTCATGCAACAGTTTCAGCTGTAGGAACTATGACACCACTTTTTCTATTTTCTGATGTCTAAAGCTTGAAATGTTCCACACTGGGTTATGCAGAGTGGTGATGTCTATGTCATTTTGTGTGAAAGTATCTCACAGCAACCAAGGATTTTAAATATTCTTAAATCTGTTTTAATTAAGAACCCTTGCTTGCCACACTGAAGTAAATGGTTTTCTACAAATCGGAGCAGGAAGCAGATCTTACTCAAATAAGTATTCATTTTGGTTCAATAAATTGTATAATTGATTCCTTTGTTTATATCTGTTTATGCTTCCATTCATTACAGAAAAAAATTAATAAACATATATATAGCAATTAATATAAAATACGACACTAGTAATTAAATATTTATATACATACACACACACACACATATATGTATATCAATCATCCGTGAGATGTAAATATATGTGGAAGGTTTATGTATCTGGAATGTCTTCCATCTTCATATGCTTTGATTAACAGTGATATTTTCATACCACTGTAGGTGTGTCATTTTTCATCTCTAAATATTTTTTATATTGCCACTGCAGGAGAATGATGAGGCATAATACTGTTGTTAAATTGTGAAGAACCTGTTTACAAAGCAGTGTTATAAATACACATCATCTTTAATGGCATTTTTGTCTGAGGAATTAAATTGAATAATTCTGATTTATTTTTAATAAACCCATTATACCTAAATACAATTATTGATGCTTTCATCATGTTCTCTATGCAAAGAAAGATGTGAGGACACTTAAAATAACACTGACTCTGAAGTTAACAGCTAAAGGCAGTATTCATATACGTGTTACCTACCATGTCTAGTTTCTAATGGATAATTTGCTATAAACAATGCAGAAAAGTATTATCATAAGATTGAATATGTCAGACATTTAATGGATTCATATGTAAAATTTTAACTTGAGGAGTTCACTTTCACTATGAAAATAAATAATTTAGTAGAATATTCCTAATCTTAAAAAAAAAAAAAAACAACAAAAAAACCCAAAACAAAACAAAAAGAAAACACCAAAAAACCCAGTTGCCTGTAATATTTAGGGAAGCCTTCAACTCTGCCAAAATTAATCTATTCTCTAAAACAATTTAGCCAGAAGATAACTTTTCTGTTATATTTCTTATACACCGAACTGTCTTTGTGGCCCCACTGGACCAGAAAAGATGGCAGATCTAGAACAGAAAAGTCACAGGCTCAGACTGAAGATTTTCCTTTACCAAGTGCTCTAATTTGATGCTCTGTCTGTTACCAAGCCCTGAACTTTCATGAAACTTGAGGATTTAATTGGCTTTGATAAATTTATTCTTTGCCCAAATTTTGCTATTTTGTCACACTGCATAGGAGATGTATTCACATTTCGAGGGAGAACTGATAGATAGGTAAACAGGAAAACTGCTTTTGCATAACCTCATATTCTTAGGAAACCAAATTAAAATGCTTTTTGATGTCTAGTAAAGGAACATTTCATTCAGTAAGACTCATTGAGTCTAGGAACCCAGACCCTCTCAAATATCCTCTCAGCTGTGTATTAACTTAGAAACATAAAAAGGCACATATGTCCTCACCTATTGGACTGTGGAGGTTAATTATTTCTCCTAAATCTTATTCTAGCCTTTCTAGCCTTCTTGACCTTCTCTTTCTTCAGCCTTCCATGACCTCCTCTTTAACTAGGCAAAGAAATGGCTATATTTTGGAGATGCATCCTCATGGAATTCAAATGCAATGTGTTTTTTTTATTCAGTTCACAAAACAATGAAATCATTTAAAGCTGTATATTTCATTTGTATCCAATGTTTTGTCATCATTCTTCCCACCCCATGGCCCCCATTTTCTTCATAGTTAATATTTTACATCTGGAATCTGAAAATAAAACCTCTAGCTATACAGATCTTGTCTGAACTGATCTGCGGACAAGTGCTACACCCCATCCCAGGCTGTTGGTTCTCTGATTATTCCAATTTTGTCCTGGTTGAAGCATGTCAAGCGAGATACAAGTTATTTTTCCATGAAACCAGGTTAAATGACTTAAACCAGGCTTAGACTTAAATGGGCTTCAGTCTTGTAATGTGGAGTTGGGACAGGTTCAAGGCAAACACTCAGACTTGTCATGTGTAGAAACATCTTTATATCCCTTCCTGAGATATAGCCATAAAATGCTCTAAGTTGTCTTTCCAAAATTAAATCTTGACTACTGCATGCCATACACAAATATATGCCCAAATCTTAACATGTGCCAGTTTGATAAGGCTCACTCTGTTCTATTAAATGAAACTGACAATTAAGTGTTACTTGTTTATATTTTCTACATATTTATTTATTCATTCACTCAGAAATCCCATACTTTTTTTTTTTATTTGTTTTGTATTTGTATTTTGTATTTGGTTTGGTCTAAACATCAACAAATGAAAAGTTTAAAAAAGAGTCTTGCTTCTTTTCATATTTATCATTCAAAGTTATCTGCATGAAAGAAGACTGAACAACTAATGTAAGGCTTTATTCTATGTTTTTCTTCTGTCTCCTCCATGCTTAGTCACTCTGTTCAGAATAAGCAATACAACCTAAAAATCGCAAGCAAGTAAGCAAGAAGGAAAATGACTAGGAATACAGCTTTTACACTATGGTCCAGAATCATGGTCATTATCTGATGGATCAAGCACATTTATCATACTGATGCATGAAAAAACATACCAAATGTTCTTTACTGGTAAAAGGCCTATGAATAGAATTGTGACCAATAAAAAAGAAAAAAAGATATTTTGAAAAGATGTTTTTTATTTTTATTATGGTATTTTCTTGCTTTTGTGCTTTTGATTTTTTTTAACTTTTTCACAGTTTCAATAGTTCAAAAAGAGGTAAGGTTTTCTGTTGCCTTTCTAAACAACAAAAAAAAGATGAGAAGATTAAATACTCCTGACCCTTATTTTGTTATTACTATATTTTATACACAATGCAAATGTATGTATAAATCAGATTTTTCCACAACTCAGCATTGTTGAATTCTTCTGGAAATAAAGGAACCAACCCCACATTTACAGTACATACAGAGTACAATATCACAGCCCAATGCAGTGCTTCACACTGCTGTACTGTATCCAAGCATAATCAGTGCAATTGACATAATAAACTATTAATAAACATTACCTACATTAATTCATTGCCTTATGTTTCCTACTAATGTGTAGATATGTGGGATAAAATATAAACAAAGGTACAGGGAAATCAAATTTCCTGATAGATGCACTTAGGTATGTTCAGAAAATGTTCAGTTTCTTCAAGCTTGCAAAGAATTGTCTTGTCAGAGTTGAATATAACAGAACTGTGTAATGCTTCAGTGCTCTTGAGGTGAAAAAGTTTCTCTTATCTGGAAACCTAACCTTAAAACAAATATGCTCAATAATTTTCTATATAAAAATCATTAAAGGACCAAAGACATCCTGTGCTGACAAGCATTAGCAGCAAATATCAAACCTAAAAAGAGAAAGTGATTTCAGAAATGCAGCTTTCCAGGACACTCTTTGGTTCAATTTTATTGAACAGGCTTTATATCAACCTAGTATAACATTATTTTCTGTATAAATCATCAGATTGACAAAGGTAGACATGTGACAAACTTAGAATAAATTTTCTCCAGAAAAAGGCCTATGAGCAAAACTTCTCTAATGTTTTATGTGCTGATTTTCTTGTTTCTGTGTTCTTATTTTAGTGCCTTTCTCTTTCAGAAATGCATAAAATTAATTAATTGACATATTTTTGAAAGATAAATAATGATAGCAGTATAATGCAATATTATTTATAATGATTTAGTGAAATTTTTCTTCGTTCAGATCCATTGGGGTTTAGATAAGATGCAATAAATATATAGATATAACACAATGTTATGAATCCAATCTTCCTTCCATCTAAGTAATTACCAAACACTTGAAGTGTCTTGTTTAAAATCTGTCATGTCTTACACATTTAAAATGCCATATGTATTTGCCCCACCATCTGACTTCAAGGACTGAGGTAATCAAGTCACTTTATAATTTTATCCATAGAAAATAAAATATTTATTTCCACTTCAAAATATTTTTCCAGAATGGCTAGAAACACTTTTCCCCTATGGTACTGTTGAAAATTCATGACCTTTTCCATAAAACCAAATAAGCTATTTCTACAGCATGGGACAGTTAGAAAGGTTTTCAAATAGGGCCCCAAATTAATAAACTTTGAGCTGTGCATTTTCTGTTGCCTACAAATATTTTAATAAGCAAAGATACAGTTCAAGTCTTTGCCCACAAAGTGTTAGCGGCACCTTATTGAAATCTGGTGTTATGAGGTTATTCAGAGTTCAACATGGGGTTACTTTGTTGTCATGTTTTAAAAAAGTTTCTCTTTTTCCTTTTGTCCCCAAATAAAATTTACACATACAGAGTCTGATATAGATCACATATGTGAATATTGTAGTCAAGATTTTAGATAATGTGAAAGTTATCATATATTCAGGCAAATTTATTCGGAGGTAGCTTTTGTCAGTTACACTTTCCAAGAAAAAACATGCTTTCATGCTAGGCTGCTTTATGATCTGTAAAACATCGCTTAGGTCTGTGTCTGCACTCGAACTCTAGTGGGTCTAATGCGACTCTACTGAGTCACATGTAATACAATGGAAGTCTAGCCACTATTACCACTTTTTAAACTCAAAATCTACAGTCATAAATTAAGATAAATGAATAAGTAATATATTTGAATTTGCATAAAATCCTTGCCTTGTTCTTAAAAAAAAATTACTTTTTTTTGCTTCAAAGCAGCAAAGGATAGAAAGGGCAAGTGATCATATGAGACACTGAAAGAACTGGAACTGACAAATAACTATTTGAGTTTTAAGTCCCAGGAGCCTTCTATCTTCTACTATTTCCAGAGGAATTCAGGAGCGTCTAAGCAATACTGGGCAGAATAATGAATTACACGGATTTAGGCTCTGCTCTGTAGAGGAGGGACTGTACCTCCTACCTCTGGATTTTCAGCTCTGTACAGACTCCAGGCCAATATCAGTAACAAAGCTAGCAAGTCAAATATTTTAATTAAAAGTAATAACTATAACTGCTTATAAGTGGCCCGAAATAACAACCAATGTCATTAAGCAGTGACTCATACACTGCAATTATCTTACATTGAAATGGATCATTTAAGATATAGCTATAGCTCTTACAAAGTAATTTCTAAAAATCACTAGTTAAAAAGTTTATATTAGATTTCTTTGACTGTAACTGGTAAATATTTTTCCTTTTGCACTTAAAAATTCCAATAGTACTCACTCTGATTGCTTCAACTTTTTATTCTTCCCTCAGCATACATATAAAGTTCACTACCTCAGTACAGTTGCTTTCTGATTGAAATGCAATTCTCTCCCACTCTTTTAATATTCATAGATTTTCCCATTTTGAAGTTCCAAGAAACAAAGTTCGTGGATTCAGGTTCTACACATAAGTGCATTCATAAGGTAGTCATGCACCTTCATGAAGTCTTTTATCTAAGACACATTCCTCTTGACTAATACATGCAGCTAATGACAGCAACTAATGGAGGCAACTTCTCGCACTTTCCAGAGGCAAGATACAGGCCATTATAAAGAACACAGTAGACCTTGGGTTTAATCATCTAGTTAAATACCTTCCTTTCCTCCTCTCTGTCCCACAGGGAGAAGAACATACCTAGACTGGGTAGGATGATGCTGGGTGTCTGGGCTCCAAAAACTTATTTGGTTTCAGAAACTCATTTGTTTTTTCTGAAGCAATGACTGCTGTCAGTTCTCTGAATTTCTCGTGAAACATCCTTCAGTGCAACTAATGTACTTTTTATATGTGTCTGAAAAACTTTATTCTAAATCTTGGGAAGAACTATTTTGAGAACTCCCTCAGTGCTTCCCGTGTTCATCCAACAGCAGAAATGGTCAAGTAGTAAAAAGTTCCCCAGTGAAATCTAAGGATATCCTCTTCAAAATATTCAGGTTCTATAAGCACTTTGGAGAAGGCTTTTGTGAATTTGTGTGTATTCTCTATGCAATTTAACAAAAAATAAGTTGTTCACAAACCATACTAACTTGGTTGTCATTTGCCCCATTTCCCATTACAGACTCTAAATATTACTTATCCTGGAGGTTTTCAGGCTCTGTCTGATGTTTTCCTTTGTATCCTAGTACAGGGGAGGTTTCAGAAACTATTATTTTAACTTGATAATTGGAATAATGATCTAATAGGGGACAGGTGTGGCATCAGAGTCTTGGGGCTATTTGTTGTTAATTTGTATGAATCTTAAACATACTCCCTTCAGTCTTTACTTGACCTGCCCTTAAATAAAGGACAACACTCTGCACAGGGCGGGAAATGAGTATATGGCAAGGACCAGTGAAATGAACCTAACCAGAAAAAACTTCAAGATTAATTAGTGAAAGACTAAGCATAATGAATATTTGTGATGTGAAGACAATTGATAACAGAAGAAACATACGATCATTTAAAGTGCTCTAAGGGATATTACAACAGAAATACAAATTCTTAGACTTAAACCCCGCATTACTGTTCTATAACTTTATTTCTCTACAAGACATTCTGTGTTTTTATATTTTTTTTTTTTTAAGAAACCTTATGCTTCCAGAAAATAGAGTCTTCTCCATTCTTCGCACCTCGGTGTGAAGGTCAACTATGAGACACGAAACTCAATATCCCATAGCGTGGGGCTAGAAGCTGCATGCACCACTTGGGAGCTAAGAGTGTGAGAAGAGCAGGTGGCACCACCATAGTGGCAGTGCTTGTGCCTGAACACCACAGAGACTATAATTTGGTTTCTATGCTTAGAAACAGAATACTTTCTGTGACTGTATGGGAACAGAGGAGAAAAATTATATCTTTGATACACTAATGTAATGTTCAAATATATTATTACTCTGCCTTTGATAACAACAATGACAGCAAAATAAATTGAGGAGTCTTCTTATGCTTAAAGAGTATTTGAAGTGATGTGATAGTGTCATATGAAGTCCATTAAATATTGCACGCCAGCAAATATATATGTTCAACCTGAAGAGTGTTTGATTAAAGGATATGAAACATACCATATTTAGAAGAGAATTAGAAAAGGTTTAAACATTAGTTTATATTACTTAATTTTTTATAAGTACAGTATATTTAGAAACAATTTATCTGTAATAAGAGGCTCCAAAAGGTTAGTCCTAAAGCATACGAATTTACTCAATGCTACACAGACATTTTCTGAGGAGTATTGCCTGTTGCAGATAAAGGTTACAAAAGGTCATGGGAGAAACAGTAAATTACAAGGAATATTGTTTACATTTATATACTTTTAAAGTTATTTGTAAATAAGTGAAAACTTTCTTCATCTCTTGTACTTGAATGCTAAATGTTTAATGTTAAAACTAAGACAAACTTCACTGGAGTCTTGCAACAAATGTTCTCCATATAATTTTTTTAGTATTCAGAACTATTGGGAAAAATATATAGATCATAATTTGATGAATAAACAATGCAGAAGTCCTGTATACAGAATTTAGTTATAGTGTTGCATAAAGGAAAATTAAATGAAAACCAGAGAAGAAAGCCAGTATGAAGTTGAATAAGGAAAATCAAACTTCCAGATTGGCAGGAGAACAAAGCAGAAAGAAGCATGTCATCTGGGATTCTTGAAAGAATGCTGATATATCCATTTATGACCCAGATATCCTGGAAATTAAATAGCACATTATATAAAAATGTTTAGGCTCTGAGCACTAAAACACACAGCTGAGTAATGAAGATTTCTCAAACTGAATTCTTTTTAAAAAGAAGTTCCCTTTTTACACACATTTTGAAAGAAATTTTTATTGCTTCATCTTAATCTACCTTTTACTCCCTTGTGGGAATAAATCAGAACCACGTCTTGATATTTCTGGCACTTTTATAACCCTGGATATTTATTTAAGAAGCTAGATTATTTGAAATTATTGAAGTTCTCTGAAAATTGGAGTATCTCCTTCCTTTGTTGGAACGCTCTGCACACACCATGCTCAGAGTCTTAGAATCACTCAATCTGGAAGGGACCTTAGGAAGAGACTAATCCAACCAGGAGGATCAGCTTGGCCAGGTTTCTCAGGACTTTATTCTTGCAAGTCTTGAAAACCTCAAAGATGGAGACTGTCTGTATGGATACATTGTTACAAGCATTGTCTTCCTGAGGAAAAACTTCTTCCTTTTATCCCGTTAAGACCTCTTTTTTCAACTTAAGCCTCTTGTCTCTTGCACTTTCACCATGCAGCACCACGAGAACCTTATTACATCTTCTTGATGAATTACCCATAGGATCTGGAATGGCTCCAAAGCCACTCCTGTCCCAGCCTGAGCAAGACCTCCTCCTTCAGCCTCCCTGCATTCCAGACTCAAGCCACCCTGGTAACTGCTGCTGAACAAACTGAAATTTGTCAATGTCTTTCCTGTATTTGGGATCCATAGCTAGGCACAGATGTTACCTAATTAACGATGAGTAAAAGGAGTTAATAATTTTCTTTGACTTCCTGGCTGCTGCTCATGCAACCCAGGATGCCATTGGCAGCCTCTGTGCCCAGGCTTACTAATGGCCTAGGTTCAGCTCACTTTTCCCCGGGATATCCAGCTCCCTTCCCTTCCAGAACTGCTTCTTATCTGGGCAGTGCCTTGTTTTTATCACTGCAGTCAATTATTCCTTTCAAGCTTGCCAGAACTCTGATTGTGCCCATGTTGAATTTGTTAAGGCTTCTGTTTGTCTATTTCTACCCTTTTCTGTAGGTCCCTCTGTGAGACAGCCCTTCTCTGAAACATGAATGGGTGCCCCTATTGTGATGTCATCTGCAAACTTGGTGAGCACCTCTGTTACATTGGTAACAATGTTAAGCAGGACAGGTGGATGCAGTACTGAGCTTGTCACTAGCCTCCAGCCAGAGTACACCCCATTAATCGTGGCCCTCTGTGCCCAATCATCCAAACAACTGTTTTGCAGATTCATTGACTATACTGTAATATCTCAGCTTGGGTTCAAGAATATTATGGGAGATGGTGTCAAAAGCCTTGATAAAGTTGAGATAAATGATACCTACTGTTCTTCCTTTGTCCACAAATCCAGTAATTTTATTATAAAAGACAAAACGGCTGGTCAGGCATGATTTATCCCTGAAAAATTCCAACAACTTCTGTCTCCTTCACATGTCCAGAATTGGATTCCGAGATCTTCAGGGTTTTCATGAAGGTTACTTCACACTTTTCCAGGAAGAGAAGTGAGGCTGATTAATGTGTAGTCACATAGTTCATCTTTCTGGTCTTCCTCACTTTTTCATTTTCCAGAGATTTGCAGCAGGGTGATTAGTCATATGCCATTTGTTCTGAGTAAACTCTGCAGTTTCCTTTTAAGCTAAACCAATGTATTCACAAATTAGAAAATCTAATAAAAGGTCCATACACTATTTAGATATTATTACAGAATGATTCTTTGTTTATTACTGCTTCCATCCAGAAGAAAGTGGCTACAAAGGTGAAAACATGATTTTTCTTTAGATTGACAGAACTCCTCCTGAATTATATGACTAACTGCAGTTGGCAACTGTAACAACCTGTTTTCGAACCACCTTTGGGCAAACAAATGCCTGCTGAAAACCTTTATGATTCTTTAAAGTACGCACAATCTGATTATTCAAAAATTGCAATTTAACATCAAAAATAGTTATTAAAAAATAGAAACAAAGAAAGTCTGTCTTTATTTTTTATATTTTTTCTTAGTGAAAAGAATTATCTCACCATAAACAATCTCCTTTAGTTTCTTGCAAAGGTAGACAAAGATATTCACAGAAACTATCATTTTGCTGAAGGTTCTGAAAACTTCTTATTGTTGGACCACCAAGAAAGGTTCCAACGAGTATACTTTTGAAATGATGTAAAATGTAATGAGTTGTCCTTAAAGTAACAAAGCTACATAAAGTTATTATTTTTTTTCCAAATGCATACAGCTACAGGAGATCTGCCAAAGAACTAAATGCAGGGTTTGGGATAAATAAAATTGAATTTACTTATCCCAAACCCTGTTTATTTTTAATTTAATTTTTCCTTTTTCTTGACATACATATCTCTTTTCTTGACTTTCAATTTCTTTTGTTATTGGCTTTTTCATCACAGTCATGTTGTTTTTTTCCTCCTCCTGTGTGTCATGGTTCAGGGTGGATTTGCCACTGAAATGAATGACAGATGGTCTCTTCCACCCCTCTCTGCAAGGACAGGAGAGAGAGAAAGAGAGAGAGACTTACGAGTTTAGAAGGAAGTAAACAATTTTAATGAAAATAATATCAATAAAAAGAAAATAACAAAATATATACAATATATGCAAAACCATAAAGAGCTCCAAGGATGATGATCAATAATGTCACCAGCAGGCACTGTGAAAGTGACAGACTGGACTCAGTGATGTGTGGGAACTGGATTCTGGATCTGGTTTTAGGAACACATGGATTGGAATCAAAGGCAAATGAAGAGAGTCCTCCTTGGATGCTGGCTATTGAAAAGGAGCTGACCTTTGATCCCTCAGCTTTTATACTGAGCATGATGCAGATGGGATGGAATATTCTGTTGGCCAGTTTTGGATCACTTGTCCTTCCATTCTTCCCTGCAGGTGTGACACCTCTACGCTTTTCCGCTTCCAACCCGCCAACAGTGCAAATAACAGAACTAGCTGGCCTTGTCAAGCATACCATTCCTTGGCATAAATTACAAATAATCAGGTTTTATGTCTCTCAGAATGAACAGTGTCAACACAATAAGCTGTTAATTTCAGAAAGTTTAGGTAGTTAGAAGGGGCTTAGCTAAAAAGTAAAACTACTGTAAAGAAAATTGGTTCTGTTTACTTCAAACCAGGACAGTGAGCTTAGACTTAATTCTTCTCTTTCTTCCTTCTGTTTTACTTTCTCATCTCTGAAATAGATTTCCATTTCAGTTTTTCTTGTCTTGTCGCCTTTATCTTGCCTTTCATTTTCTTTTCTGCCCCTCCTACTTCCTTTCACCAGCGGAATCCCAAGCTCTCTCTTCTCCTGTGAATATGTTTCCTTTTTCCCCTTCTAAAATTATGTATCCAAGTCAAATATTCAGGCAATGCCATACACAACCATGACATGCACATTGAGGAGGGAATGCCTGGGAAATGTGATTGAAGTTGCTTCTTATCTTCAAAAGTTTGGATAAACAGAAGATTGCTTTTAAAGAGGAAATACTAGACATTCTATTTATGACTAATAGTTTAATGAAAAATATTCCAAAATAAGCAGACTACTTTGAAGCTTTGTAAAGCTTTGAAGCTTTGCAAACGATCCTGCCTGATACTTCTGAAATGCAGTAGCTAAGCTGGAACTTCTCCTCACTCCCAAAGAGGTGCTTTATATGGAGCATATAATATATATGTGAATGCATCCTTCAGGTTTTTCACGTATCAGTTTATACCTAGGGCATTTCTGTTGTTTTCCCCTTTCCTAATTTAAAAATAATTCAACATAAAAAATTTTCAATAAACTTCTTTTCTAGTTTATAGAATAAAAATTCTTTAAAATCCAACTAATTTCTTAAGTTGTCAAATGCCTTCAAAATACTTATCATTACTTCAATTAGATAATATAGAAAATAATGCATGTATTATATAAAAAAATAATATGTACAATATTATTATCTAGAGAACAAAAAGGTAATTGGTAGAAGTGGTTCGATGAATTGAGCAACTCAGGTAAAGTCATCTGACAGTAACCTGGAATGTCAAAAAGTTTTAGGGTCTGAAACTGTTCCAAAGAGCATCTGTAAGTGTTAGCTTTCAATGAAGTTTAGCTAAAAACTCATGTATAGCTAAAATTAGACAAATCTTATTCTTTTAAAAAAACTATGAGAGTTATGTCAGTTACAAGAAGAATCAGCAGCTTATCTTGGACAAGTAACAATGTTAAAATCTGTTTTCAGTCATGCTCCAAATAGACTTAAATGTCTCATCTTGTATCCCTTCACTCAGTAGAAGAGATGTAAATGGTGCAGGTGCACACAATTACACTACTTGTCCTTCTGCCAAACCACCATCTAAAACATGACTGAACATTACAGACATCATTACAAAAATAACTTGATTTTTTTATTCTTAGTTAATATTCATTTTTCCAGTGTAAGCACTTCAGCTATCACAAAGCATTTAAGAAAATGAAGGAGAGAGAGTTGCATGCTCAGAGATTTATCAGAGGGAAATCATAAGGAGTATGTCTGTCTCAAATGATGAGGAAAAATATTTGAAAAGGATTTGATGGTGGCGTAGTTGTTAACACTTCTTTTTCAGCAGATGTCTCATGACTAAGAAATAAAGTGACAGTTCAGATACCAAATTTAATAGCCATAGTAGAATAGCAACATCCTGGGCGCTGAAGTAATTTTGGGCTCAACTTTGTTTTCAAGAAGATTATGCCATCTCTACACTGAGATGAGTCCTACGGGATTGTAGTTTTCAAGCCAGAATGGTCAGATATCTTAAAACCATGCCTCTCTTTGCTTCATATATGCACCCTATACATGTTTCCTGACATCAATAAAATCATGTCATACAATACACCTTTTAATTTACAAAGCACCAACACAATTTCATAGAACTACTTATTGCCTAATTAAATTTCAAATTGTCTTTATTCCACATTCATTTTCTTGCATGCCTATATCATGCACATGAACAGCCTTAAATATAAAGAAATAACCCTGCATCATATAAGTTGCTGGAAGATGATAATTCAATGAAAATTATGTCTTATGAAGTGATTTTTGTGATTGGTTTGCTGTCTTTTTCCTTCATGTTAATTGAGTCATGTTATTTTCTCTTTGAAACCTCTGGGTCTTACATCTTTTAAATTCATTCTTCTTAACAATGTATTTTATATATGAACAAATTTAAGAATAATCTTGTTTTATGCATTGTAATTAAACCTTTGGGATTGTTGTAATTTGGATTCACAAACTGAAGGTTCAATTGCTTTGTTCTTAGTGCGCTTTACCTGTTTATGATGTCAACACAGTCCTGTAACCTACTTCCAAAAGAAAAAAAGAAAAAAACCAGTGAAAACAGTTGCCATTGAGATTATAGAATTTTGTTTTAAACAACAGGAAATACTGACCTTTTTTTTTTTTTTTAAATAGATATTAATTAATCACAGAAACATGGAATGGCTTGGGTTGAAAGGGGTCTTTAAAGTTCATATACTCCAAGCATCCTGGTATGGACTGGGATATCATTCATTAGATCAAGGTGCTCAAATCCTCATCCAAACTGACCTCGAGCACTTCCAATGATGGGACATCACAGCTTCTCTGAGCAACCTGTTCTCGTGTCTCACCATCCTCATTGTAAAAAAAAATTTATCCTTATATCCAATCTAGATCTACCTTCTTTCAGTTTAAAACCATATCTCTTGACCTGTCACTACAAGCCTTTGTTCAAAAAGTGTCTCTCCATCTGGCTGACGTACCTGTAAAAGCCCTTATTATTTTTCACATCCCTCACCAAATTCAGTTCCAACTGCACCTTAGCTTTCCTGATCCCACCCCTATGTATTTCATCAGAATCACTGTACACTTCCCTGGTTCCACTGCCTCTACAATTCCTTCTTACACTTAGTTTAACCAGGATAATTTTACTGAGACTTACTGGTCTTAAATATTATTACAGACAATACTTAACTTCCTATTCATATATGACAATTATTTCAAGCTACTGTTTCTCACTCTCACTTAGCTTTACCCCAGAACCCATCCTGAACTATGCAATACATTCAGTTTTTATATCCTTAAGTCTTTTTTCTTTTTTTACCATTTTGGATTCTTTTCTTGTCTGATTAAAACATCTTTTAGCCAGCTGGAAAGCACACAGCCTGTAAAGTGACACACCTAGAAAAGAAGGGTTTAATACATAAATCCTTAGGCTCCTTTCCTCAAACAGATTATTTAACATTAATATTTTATAAACTTTACTTGGAAAAAATTCCAGAAGTTACTTTCCAGATTGGGGTATAGTATATTCCTTTTTTTAAAGTATTGATTTTATTCTTCTCTACAAAGAGGACAGCTTGCTATTTGAGCTGAGTTCATGAGATTTCAATTAAACCTTGGCCATTAGTTCTTCAATCCAGTCCTGCATTTCCAAATGCAGGGGTGCAATGTAGCACAGAACAGTCTCCCTATTCTTAAAAAAAATACTGAAAAGGATAAAAAACCATTTCTACCATTGCTCAAAACTTAGAGGATCATAATTTAAAGGCATCAAACGTACAGGAAAGCTCATAAATAAATAGTCATATGAAACAGTTTCCACTGTGCAGCCTATGGTGACTTAATTTTCTCCTTTGCCTTTTCTTCTCACAAGCCAAATCTTGAAAGCTGTTAAACCTAGGACTTTTATTGATGACTAGTGACATTGTATTGAGATATTGCATATTTAGAAATCAGTGTCAGATCCGACAGATCCCATAAAATTTGTCTGAAATCTAAAAGGAGCACAGTAGTGATCAGACTCATGTATCAAATGTAACTTCACATTTTTAAATATTTTTTTATTGTCCATGGTGTCAAATGCATTCTATAGCCCAAAGAATACAGACCAAAAGTGTGAGAAAACACTTCAAGATAAAAGAGAACAAGTCATACTAAGCTGTGTGTATTGCACTCCTTCATTAAAAGTCAAAACATTATTATACTCCCACATTGCTTGTTAAAACTACTCTGAGCATACACAAAAATAAGACATGTTCCCGGAAACAGTAATCAGATTGTGAATGATTCATTGAGTAGAAAGAAGCTACAAGCGGTCATAAATTTGATCTTCAGTAATAGTTTGGCCAGCTTTACTGAATATATGGTTATACTTTATATGTTGGAAGTACTGTCTCTCTGATAGAAGATCTATGAAATGTCTATATTTTCAATTAATACTTCCAAGTAAAATGCTGCAGTATCTTCTTCAAGACATAAAAATGTCATTAACTTTTCATATAGTTCTATTTTTCTATTAATTTAATAATTTATATTGATTTCCAAAAGAATTTTAAAAAGCATGGTAAATAAAAATGCAAAATGAAGCTCTCAAAGAATTACAGAATATTATTTGGCAGACGTTAGGATAACCATTTTCTGGTTGCTATGGATATATCCGACAGAAAACCAGATCCTACCATATCTGAGATTGAATTTAATGTAAGTGTTCCCCTTCTGACCAAATCAGAATAATGCATTGTATAATAACTCACAAAAATTTTTGGCTAACTTCCTGCAAGTAATCCTGTCCGAACCTCAACTCCTTTTCTTGTCGTACAGGAAAGTACTAAAGCTTCAGTATTCACTGCTTCCTCTGTGAATAAAATCCCTATAGTTAAACTCTGAAACTCATAGCAACTCCGGCAAAAATCCCAATGAGAACCCACACAGACAGCTTCAGTAATAAAAAGTAATCAGGCCTACTAACTTTTGCTATGTTTTTATAACCCTAGCTATCATAAATATAAAATGCTTTTTCCCAGCATTAATTTTCCCAACATTTTTTTTCTCCTCACTTAATTAATTGGCATTTTAAATCAATACTAACTTAATTCCACTGATAAACTAATAATTCAAAACGTACCTAGTTGCCATATATTCAAAATAGAAATCGTTCATTTCGGAAGAGTACTATTTTGATTTGTTTGCTACTGCTTACAGAAGTGAAATGTGGTTGTTTTTGCATAATTTGTGGATGTACTTTCAAAAATAAACACAGGTTCATTTGCAATGTAACTCTAAATAAACTTGCTTTTAGAAATATAAGAAACACATATCACTTGAAGGTGATATTCCTCTTAAAGATAATTTGGATTAAATCCTGATAACAGAGACCTTTAGTTGTAGTAACTCTCAAAATCTTAGTGAAAAGATTTTATGAATATTTGGAAGAAAATGGAACTGTCAACATGGAATGTAGAAAAATTTAAAAGAACTAGGGCAAACATTTACAATAAAAACTAATGAAAATTCATAATTTGTAGGCTTCACTGCACTGAAAGAGCAGAACTATTCAAATATTCTTGGTTTCTGGCCTTGGTTTATGACTCCTGCTGCCACAATATTAAGAAACTTTAGAAATAAAATTTACTTTGATCCAATATAAGACTATCTGGTTGATTTCGTGTAATTAAGTGAGCAAGTATTTAATCTGAAATTCAGGAATTAGCATGTGACTAATAAAATATTCTCAGTATATATAATGTTTGTCACTGGACCCTTGAAGCCTTCCAACTTTGCAGGGTTATGCCGTACATTTGTTAAAGATCCACTGGAGATTTTTGTCCGCATTTGAAAAATTCCTTTCAAATGAACTCAATATTATTCCACAGAAAATTCTTCTTCAGTAAGCTAAATCAAGATGATGAATTAGATAAATCTTCAACACTGAAAGTTAGCAACAGTTCCCTTGGAGAACCATAAATAAAATCAACCAGTTGTTGAACACATAAAATTCAAAGAAAATGCAGGCCACACAGAGAGATATGCAGACATTTTCCATTTGTGATGTCACTAAAATAATACTTTTGCACTTCCTATATATCACACATATAACTATTGTTTGTAGAAAAAGAGAAAATCACTTCAGGAGTAAGTTTATAAGGGATTACTGTACATTTCAGTATTTTAAAAGCTAAGGATAGTATATGATAGTAACTGAGAAAAAAAAAAAATTTGCTTCTTGAGCTCATAGTTTCCTCTTGGTAAAAATAGGATTGTATAGATGACAGACGAGATCTTCTTAATCTTGAAAATTGCTTCACTTCTTGAAAGGTCTGGTAATTCATGGGATGTTCTGTATCACCTTTCTGTTCTGCTCTCCTTTCTACTTGAAACATGAATGGTAAGATGAATGGAGATAATTTTTATATGACTGAGGGAAATATAGAAAGTGTTTGGCTCATATCCTGGTATCCTGGTTTTATTCAGGATTGACTTCTTCAGAAGTGACACAGGAATAATATTTCACATACGAATAAATTTTATGTAAATTCTGAATGTATCCAGAAAGGTAAAACTGAGCTATTTAAATGTGTACAACATGGATCTTCAAATGAACAGACTTTCCTTAGAGATGGTGATCCTTTTGTAAAATACATCAAGTATAATTTCTCCAAAATAACTTTCTTGTAACATTTCTCATTTTTTTATCTTAATAAACTTAAATCCACTTTTTGACAGCCTTACTATATGTATAAGTGCACCTGTATTGCATGTGGTCTATGACCTCAAGGCCCCTGATTTTGTTCTGTCTCTTGTCACTCCATGATTACTTTTGGAGTAGTGGTTCAGTTTTCACAGACATCGTAAAAACAGGACTTGAGGATACAGCTGGTTTTGAAATAAAAAAAAAAGAAAAACTTCAGCCACAAACACAGAAGGAAAGAAGGAAATTAAAAAGCTGTCCTACCACAGAATCTAAGCCAGGCTGCAGATGTGGATGGGGAGGTGGGGAGAGATATCATTAAAAATTATATGCTGCACATGATGTCACAGCAAAACATATATATATCTATTGGATTTTTCTAACTCATTGAAAATAAATATAAATGATGTTTTCACAACATTAATGAAGATTTGATATCTTTGGCAATATAGGAGTAGTTTCTTTTCTTTCTCTTTTGTCTCATAAATCTTGCTGAGGAAGATGTAGTTACTTCAATACATTGTTGATTTTTATACGATCTTTTGGGCTCAAGATAACGAGTTACAAAAATGATATTGATCTCATACCAGCTTGATAAATCTTCCATGACCTTGTATTCTCTTTGCTTTCCCCTCACCCCTGTCCCCTTTTGTTTACTTTGTTAGTTTTTCTAATATGTCCTAGAGTAAGCTGCTTTTAGTATATAAATTGTTCAGACAAAATGAAGATAAAAAAACTAAAAAAAAACCCAAACTTGTTACATATATGCTGTATTGCAATAAATTTCTCTGTGTAGTTCCTCTAACTTCAAGTAAGCTCAAATACTCAGTTTCTCAATTATATTCTTATCCTTGTATTGATGTTCCTTCACTCCCATCCTTTCTCTTTTTTTTTTTTTTTTCTTGAATGAACCCAGGGAAATACTAGACTAAAAGAAGGAACATTTTAATCCCAGCCTGAATAATGATGTCACTTTGATCTTCCGTAGCAATTCTGCAACCTTAAATTCCCTCCAAGATGGATGGAAACATGGCTGTTTACCTTGATGAAGATATTAGTGAGGAACAGAACATGTATTATTGCCCATAAGCATAAAGCAAACACGTTGATATCATATTTCTGTTAGCAGATCTTGTAGGTTTTTCATGTGGAATCTCAGTAAATGTTGCAGGACTTCACAGTGACAGAAAGAATGAACTCAGAAACCAAAAGCAGACACAATGTCCAAGCATCTGCTAAAATTAGCAAGCAAGCAAACAAACAAACACATTAAATTTCCAGACATTATCTTGAAAATTGGAATTTCTCCCATGTTCATACATCTTTTTTCTCCATTCATCAGCAGTCATTCCATAAAATTATTTTCTGTAATCTTCAATTACTTGATAGGCAATGACATTCACTTATGTCTTATCTCTCTGAGCTTTCCAGAATGAAGCAGAAACATTTTTTGGTATAGGGCATTGAGATAACCACAGGTTTATAAAAGTGTGGTCATTGACAATTAAAGATATTTTTCCAAGCTTGCCTTACTGGACTTAATAAAATTCCTCAGCTTTATTTAGTTTCCTTACCTTTATAATATCCCTAGAAGTTTCTGACACTTTAATTCTCTCAAAGATGATACTGGATAGTATGAAATTTCATTTTCCAGAAAATGAGAATTTATTCTGCCCCCACTAAATATGATGAAGAGTCAGAATCTACTAATTTTGTCTCTGTTTGCTGACAATTCCTCCTTTTTTTATTTTTCATTATTTCTCTCTCTAAAGGCTATGACACATATACACAAGTTTTGAAAAAAATCTGAATTATAATAAAAAGTAATCTGTTTTCATATTATCATTCATCCATGTTTCTTCTTCTAAAAGTACCTTATCAAGATCTTTGGTCAAGAAAAAGATCAAGTCGTTCTTTTAATAATATTTACCAACTGACTGTTACAGATAGAGGTAGGAAAATGAAAAGTGAGTGGGGGCTTTTGATTACATTTTTGTTTCCTTCTTGTTTATAAAGCTCACTTTTTATCCTTCCTGAAAAGGCTAGAAAATAATGTACATTCTCTAGAATTTCTGATTCTTTTTTTTTTTTTTTATTCTGGTGATATATGTTCAAGCCTTGGGCAATCATATGGGAGGTAAAGGTTCTTCTAATATGAACTTAAAACAAACTCATCAAGAGCAAAAAATGCCCTTAGAGGAATCGTTATTTGTGGAAACCAAGCCACAAGCACTTTTAAGGAACTTTATTGGAAATTTTTTACATCATTTTAATGTACCAATCATTAGTGATAATCAACATTATTCCCATTAAAAGGAAGCTCTGCATTCACAAATGAAAAAAGGCACTGTTAAAGCTCAAGAACAACCAGGCAGTTTTAAAATTAATGAATGTGAGCAAAGAGACTTTTAAGGTAACATTATGTAACACAAAGAAAAGGTAGACCTTGTTCTCAAATTGTCATATCCATTTAAAAATAGAAACACAGTCAATATCAGTCACTGGCTGAATCAAATTACTTAGCCACAAAATTTTTTTCAATCTAGTGGCCAGTTCTCTCCCTTCCTCCATGTTCCCACAGCTTATTGATAGGTAGATTCACTCATTGCCCATAACTGACATAACTAAAAGCTGCTGCTGCATTATAAATTACATTTTGCTCAGGTCACAAAGTTGCCACGTTGGGCAGTTCTAGTGAGACTGAGAGACATATTTTAAACTGCAATGTCTCATTTTCATTAAATTCATTAGCATGCTTTTACTAGATACATGCTAAACTGTGCCTGGCTAGATCCCTGCAAGTTTCAATGGTTTTTAATGATGTTCACATAAACAAAGGACTCTACTAGCCCAACATAATTTCAGGATTAGACCCCGAACCCTTTGCCTACATATGCTGAACTAAGTTTTCCTGTGTTCTCTTTCCTTATTACATAGTTTACATAGATTTTACTTCAGCCTTATCTTTCTTGCATTTATTCCTGTTGCATTTTGTCTGATATGCACGGTCCTTACAGAAATTAGTACGGAAATACAAAAGTATCACATATTAAATTCTTGAATAAATAGTTTTACAATAGTTTTGTACAACTTCTTGGATTTTAATGATCAGTCCTATCCATTTTTGCGATGTACAAATCTTAAAAGAAGTTGATTAATTTCTACAGGAGAAGAGCAGTACAGGTGTATGATATGACTTTCAGGTATGACACCTTTTTTATCTATATTTTGATTACGTGGGTCAGTCATCAATGTTTTGTTTTGCATTTTCTTAAAGTGTGATAATTATACCAAGCTTAGAGCTAAGCAGAATAAAATCAATAAATTATACCAACTTTTTACAGTAATTTTTCTACACTATAAATAAAAGTTATTTTTTCCAGTCCATTCCTTTAGAAAAACAGTATCTCTCCAGGGTAGAATATTTTGATTACTATGTAAAAATACACAATGTTTGTTTTACATACTCTTCATATCCTGAAGCAAATCTAAAATTAGTAAAGTGGTTGAGCCATGAGAAAAATCTATATCAATCTTCTGACATAGATACAATGCAAAAAATATTGAATATTCCTTCTAGGTTTAAAATATACATCAACTTCCATTTATCTCACAAAGATATTTAAACTGCTATATAGTGACACTTTGCATACAAATCAGTTCTGAAAGAGACATATAACAAACACCATACAAAATCATAGAATCATATAATGGTCAGAGTTGGAAGGGACCTTAAAGATCATGGAGTTCCAACCCCCCTGCCATGGGCAGGGACACCTCCCACTAGAGCAGGTTGCTCAAAGCCCCATCAAGCCTGGCCTTGAACACTTCCAGGGATGGGGCATCCACAAGTTCCCTGGGCAACCTGCTCCAGTGCCTCATCACCCTCACAGTAAAGAATTTCTTTCTGGTGTCTTATCTAAATCTCTTCCAATTTAAAACCATTGCCCCTTGTCCTGTCACTACAGTTTCTGGTAAAGAGTCCCTCTCTGGCTCTTCTGTAGGCTGATATTGATAGGCTGTTATAAGGTCCCCCTGGAGCCTTCTCTTCTCCAGGCTGAACAACCCCAACTCTCTCAGCCTGTCTTCATAGGAGAGGTGCTCCAGCACTCTGATCATTTTTGTGGCCCTCCACTTGACCCATTCCAACAGGTTCATGTCAGTATACCATGGTTGATATACTCAAGACGCCTATGAGTTATAAACTCATATATACAGATATATAAAGCATTAAAATTTGATTTTTCTTTGAGAATTTAATCTGTAGATCCCAAAATTTTCTGGTTTCTAGATCTGCCACTAAAAAGTGAAGATTTGCCAGTCCATGCGTTAGGAGGTGTGATAGTACACTGTGCTCAGGACACAAGAATAGCAGGCTACCATACTGTTTCTCTGTCCTATACCAATAATTAGAAAAGTGAGATGAGACAGCCTTAACTGTTATGTTTCACATCAGAAGAATTGTTCAAAGCATACAAATGAAAGATGCTCTCTTGCCTTGTTCTTTTATTAGACAATATCCTGAGGTTACTCCATGAGACTATGTTGTGTAAGCTGATATATTAATTTAGATGGCTAGTCACACACATGAAAAAAGCTACTAGACTTATGGAAACTTATTAATCTGTATTCCAATTTGATATTTTTAAGGCTCAAATAGTGATTTTAATGGTGTGTTTATGAAAGGCACAATTTTAAATACAAGTTCTAGTTAAATAAATGTTAAATTGAATCTCCCTTGAATTAGCAGTCAGTAAAGATACAGAATATACTTTAGGTAGAAGTATAATCAAAATATAAAAAAAATGCTGCAATGCATTTGAAAGAAAATTGTCATTGAACCAACGCCGTGTATAAATAAATTCCATAATGTTGAATATATATCATATCTGTTTTTACCCAATATAAAGGAAGTAATTTCTGATAATGCAAGTAAGATTAGGAAAGCTGTTGATTTAAAAGGTCTGCAAGGTATATGGAGCTAGCTCTCCCTTTGCAAAATAACAAGTTTTAAACTAACCAAAGGAATGTTTCTTTTAAAACTTGCTATTACCATGATATTGTTGTATATTGACAGGGAAGGCAGGGAGCCATTTAAACTGAAAAGAGTGAGTTTGTGAATACTCACAAATCCTCAGTCCAGAGCTAAGGTTTGACTAATAGATCCAAACTAAAAACAAACAGACAGGCATAAAAAATATAAACAACTACCCTTAATAAATATTTAATGCTTCAGTCAAAATTATGTGGAATTCAGGCACTTCAGTATCAACTTGCAATTTCAAAAACCTTGATCATTGGTTTCTTAGCCTAGATTTGTGATGACTCAGGCTGATTCAGCTGGATGAAATTTTAGACTCAGCTGACACCAAGCAGACCCAAAGCTGTGGAGGGGAAAAAAAAATGAACACTATCCCCTTACCTTCTACTGGAAAATGTTTTTCAGAACCAGTATCTTGCTCTCAGTCCATACCTTCTTTACAAGGTAGAATACTCTTCATTATAGCCACAGATACGTGAATTTCTCTGATACTGTGGTAAATGAAGCTCATTTAGTGCTGTAAAACTCAACTCCATACCATAATCTAGCCATGCTAGGTACTGTCCCACACAAGTACATAGATAACATATCTCCCACCCAAAATCTCATATGCACATATATTGTAACTGGAATTTCTTCTTCACATGCATTTGAAATGTTGTGAACAACTTTTCTGGAACTGTTTTCAGTCTACTGGGTTTCACTTCATGATTCCCACCTCCCCTTTTCACCTATCTGCTTAGCCTAATGTTCATAGAATCATAGAATGGTTTGGGTTGAAAAAGACCTCTAACAATCATATCCCATGGACAGGCACATCTTTCACTAGATTAGTATGTTCAAAGCCCCATCCAACTTCATTCTGAACACTTCTGAAGACAAGACTTCCGCAACTTCTCTAGACAACCCCTTCCAGTGTCTCAGCACCCTCTAGTTTAAAATCGCTGCTTTTTGTCCTGTCACTACAGACGTTGGAAAGAAAGTCTCTCTCCACCTTTCTTGTAAGATCCCTTTGTATACTGAAAGCCCTCAGTAAGGTCTCGTCAGAGCCTTCCTTTCTCCAGGCTGAGCAACCACAACTCTCACAACCTTTCTTCATAGGAAAAGTGTTCCAGCCCTCTGACAATTTTGGTGGTCTTCCTCTGGAGCCACTTTAACAGGTCCGTGTCATTCTTGTACTGGGGACCCTAGAGCTAGACACAGTACTCTGCATGGAGTCTCCTGAGAGAGGAACAGAGGGAGAGAATCATCTCCCATGACCTGCTGCTGACCACACTTCTCTTGATGCAGACCAGTATATGATTGGCTTACTGGGCTGAAAGCAGACATTGCCAGCTCATATCCACATCCTTCCAATTTGCCTGTTGTACTTCCTAAGGCTCATATTGGCCCACTTCTCCAGCCTTTCAGCATCCCTCTGGAAGGCATTCCTTCCCTGTTTCTTTAACTGCTTGCATAAATGTGCCAAATAAGTTCCCATTTTAGGCACTTGCTTCTTTAGTTCCTGGTGTGAAAGAGAAATGCAAAGGAAGAGGACATGCCTAGTGCTTCCATAAGCACCCACAGTCTTTTAATTCAGAGGGTAGTTACTACTTGATTGAAGGCGTGAGAAACATCTTTTATCCAGGAAAATGGATGTTGTTTCTTCCTTCGAAAAGAAATTCCTTTTCTCTTATTTGAGGAGATTGCAAATGCTTAGGAAAGATTTCTTGGTACTTAACATCTGCATGACTGGAGCATGGGCACTAAACCATTCTACTTTTTAATATTGCCTGGGATTAAAAGAGTATTTTGGAACTGAAGTTATTATTTATCAGTACCATATTATTTCCTCAGGGTAAATTGTTGACTCAGATCCCAGTATAAAGTTCAGCATTACTAGGAAAGGTATAACTTTCATGAAGTGACATGATAAAAAAAAACAACACATGGCTTAGATGTCTCATATATTAAGTAGTCCACGATTCTGAGTAGCTCTATCTGAATAAAAGACTTATCTCATAGAAACTTTAATCTGTTTCTGCACTTCTGTTAATACATACTCTCATGACTGAGTATATACCAGCTTCTTGTTTCCTAATTTAGTTCTGGGATTTGTGTAAGGCATTAAGGAACAAAATAAAGAAAGAGTTTAAGATAGAATCATAGAATCATTTAGGTTGGAAAAGACCTTTAAGATCACCAATAACAACAATGTAAACCTAACAATGCCAAGCCTGCCACTAAACCATGTCCCTAAGAACCCCATCTACATGTCATTTAAATACCTCCAGGAGTGATGACTCAACCACTTCCCTGGAAAGCCTGTTCCAATGCTTGAAAGTACTTTCAGTGAAGAAATTTTTCCTAATACCAAATCTTAACCTCCCCTGGTGCAACCTGAGGCCATTTGTTCTTGTCCTGTCACCTGTTAGCTGTGAGAAGAGACTGACCCTGATCTTGGTACAACCTCCTTTCAGGTATTTTCAGAGAGCAACAAGGTCTCCCCCTCAGTCTCCCTTTCTTCAGAGGGAGGGAACTTCAGACCCAGTTCCCTCAGCTGCTCCTCATAACACTTGTTCTCTAGACCCTTCAGCAGCTTTGTTGCTCTTCTCTGGACATGCTCCAGCTCCTCAGTGTCTTTCCTGTAGCAAGGGGCCCAAAATTGAACACAGCACTCAAAGTGCATCAGTGCTGAGTGCAGAGGGATGATCACTTAGTAAGTCCTGTTAGCCACAGTACTTCTAATGCCTGCCAAGATGTTAGTGGTCTTCTTGGACACCTGGGCACACTGCCCAGGTTACATTCAGTTGGCTGTAAATGAAAACCTCCATGTCCTTTTCATTGGGCAGCTTTACAGCCACTCCCCCAGGCCTGTAGCAATGCATGGGGTTGTTGTGACCTGACTGGGGAACAGCTCTGTGGAAAGGAACCTTGGAGTCCTGGTGGACAACAAGCTCAATATAAGTGAACATTGTGGCAAAGAAAGCCAACAGGATGCATCAACTAGGGCATCACTAGAAGAGATAAAGAGGTCATTATGCCACTCTACTCAGTGCTTCTCAGGCCACACCTGGAATACTGCACTCAGTTTTGGTCCCTGCTCTACAAAAAGGTATGGACAGGCTGGAGAGGGCCCAGAGAAGGTTCACAAAGAATATCAGAGGACTAGGAAGCCTGCCATATGAGGAAAGGCTGAGATAACTGTTAGTTCAGCCTTGAGAAAAGAAGACATAGGGAAGACCTTATCACCCTGTTCCAGTATTTAATGAGGGGCTACATTGAAGATGGAGAATCCCTTTTTACGAGTCATATGGAAAGATGAGGGGTAATGAGTACAAATTACTCCTGGGGAGATATCGATTGGACACAAGAGCAAAATTCTTCACAAAACAATCAGCCATTCAAATAATCTCCTCAAGGAAGTGGTGGATTCCCCAGCATTGGACACTTTTAAGCTTCAGATAGACAGGTCATTTTGTGTAGACTGTGCTCCAAGAATACATGAAATAGATTAATCCAAAGGACTAACCCAGGAACATTAATTTAATTCACAGAAAATTCATTGGCAATGTGAAATTAAAAAGAAAATGTGAAATTAAAAAGAAAATCCAAACCAGGACTAACCCAGGAACATTAATTTAATTCACAGAAAATTCATTGGCAATGTGAAATTAAAAAGAAAATCCAAACCAAACAAATGAAGAAAAAAAAAGAGAGAAACAGAAGAGGTATTGGTAACAGCAAGGGGCATTGGTAGCAACATAATGAGTGGAGGAATTGTTATTTGACCTCCTTTTCTATTCCTGGTAAAATGGTTATAACAACATTATGGTCTAGGAACTTAATGAGTGTTTGTAAATCCTATTCTTATGAAGAGCACTGCTTTAGGGGTAAAGTGGCATTTAGTAAGCACATATCACATACACATTTAAAAAGATTTCTGAGCTCATTCAGGACCAAGAGGTCGTCTTTAACATATTCTGATATATGTAATGAAATTCCTTGTCACAAAATGCATTCAGAGAGAAATGAGATTGTATCAGATTTTAGCTAACCTACAATTTAATAGTTTTCTCCACTTTTCATTCTCAGTACACAAATGCAAAGGTGGATATATTTCTAGATACTATCACCTACAGAATTGTTTGAATCAATAGCAAGTTGGTGATACATTTTTAAATAGCATTTTTCATTATTGTTTTTGGTGTATTGCTATCAACCAGGAGATCCTGGAAGCACTTTTACAAACTTTTAATGAGCCTTTAGTTGTCCTAATAACTGTTATAAATAAATGTTGAACACCATTTTTGGACTATATTTAAGAAATAATACATGTGAAATATGTATCACTCGACTTGAAGAACACAACTTCCCACAATCTTTTATCCTGCACAGAGCAAATCATTAAATCTCATGTGACGTAATAAGTAAACATGATGATTTTTGCAGAAGTTACTGGGTGTTTTCTTTGTCTTATATCTGCAAACAGAGTTCTCAATCCAATAGATGAAATGAGCTAATGAATGATTTATCTGAAGGGTGTGAACATCTTTCATCCTCATGATGACAAGATTTTTCAGCAGTACAGCTCTTTCTCTAGTAATATGAAGAAGAAAACTCTGAATATCCAGCCCAGAAAATAAAGAAGAATGAGGCACATTATCTTACCAGACAAGCAATCAGAAAAATGACTATGAAATAACAAATCAAACTAAGAGGTGACAAGAAAAAGACCAAGAATACAAAAGAACACGTCTGTAAGAGAACAAGCATCAGACAGGTAAATACAGCCTTAGAAAAATTGCCAAGAACTGAAAAGGTCAATGAGGGCAGGTACAATAAGGGGATTATGAAGTTGAAATCTAGAAAAAAAAGTGTCATCTGGTATAAAATTTGCCTTTAGTTTCAGATGGTCGATAAAATGAAGTGTTACAGAAGTTACATTTATTGTGAAGTTTTTGAAAATAAATTATGGATGTCTCCTTATGACACTGCTGGATGAAGTCTTCTACAAGTCTTACCTTACAGTCCTATTCCACCTATTCAGACTGTATCTGGCAGTTGCAACACTAATTTTCATCCTGAAACTGAATTTCATAATTACTCCACACGTCCAGTTTCATTGCACTTTACAATGCTTGGCATCTTTCCTGAGACTGTATTTTTCCACTTGTTACCTGTTCCACTGACGAAATATATTCACTTGTATGTTTTTCCTGATCTCCCCAGTGTCACCTCCAGATTTAGATTTGTTATTCCATACTGAGTTATTTGATTTCTTTTCTGCTAAGGTTTGTTTTATTCCAGTAGGGTTGTGACTATATAAGTGAAATTTTAACTTCCCCTGGAAGTTGTCCTTCAATCCATAGATTATAGTTTAGAAGTTCAAAATAAAAGGGAATATGTATAAAGCATCTTCTACTTGCAAAGTATAGTACTTGTGTTGAAAATTAAGACTGTTTTAAACCTTATGTCCAATCACATTCCGTAAGTTTCCTCTTAAGCTGTCATTTGAGTTCTTGTGCCTGTTTTCCAAGACTGTATTGTATAAAAGCTGAAAAGATGAGTTAGTTTATATCCGTAATAGAAAATGAGAATTCAGGGTAGTCACACATGGTTGCTGCAATCACATGTACTAATACAGGAGAAACATAAGAAAAATAAATCAATAGAATCTCAAAACTCAGTAACTTATTAAAAATGGCACTAAATAAAATAATTAATTGAAAAATATAAAGAAAAAGAGGTTTATTATTTTTCTTTGTTCCCTTCTCTAACTTCATTTAAAAATGTGAAAATTTAATGTAAACCTTAAGTCTAGGCAAACTGAACGCTGTATTCTGGTTGTGGGGTCAGTTCAATTTCAAACAGGCAAGTATTTCTCAAAGATATTTCCAAACTGGTAAAATAATAAAATGTACTCACTAGAATAAATTGTTTGCTGGACTAAGCCTTTGTGTTTAAGAAGCCATTTTGATTTTGCAGTATTTGTATGTTTGCTTGTTTGTCTTTAAAAAGGAAAATAGGGGCAATCATTGTAGGGTATTTTAGCATCCTCAGTCTTTATATAACTCCTAAGTGGCATACACATGCATGATCAAGTTAAGATATGCCAACTCTCACCTGGGACATGGCAACCCCAGGCACAAATACAGGTTTGGTGGAGAATGCTTGGAGAGCAGCCCTGAGGAGGAGGACTCGGGAGTGCTGGTGCACGAGAATATCAACATGAGCCGGCAATGTGTGCTGGCAGTGCAGAAAAACAAACGCATCCTGGGCTGCATCAAAAAAAGCATGGCCAGCAGGTCAAGGGAGGTGATTCTGCATCTCTGCTCTGCTCTCATGAGACACCACCTGTGTCCATCTCTGGAGTCCTCAACAGAGGAGGGACATGGACCTGTTGGAACAGGTCCAGCAGAGGGCCACAAAAATGATCAGAGGGCTGGAGCACCTCTCCTATGAAGACAGGCTGAGAGAGTTGGGATTATTCAGCCTAGAGAAGAGAAGGTTCCAGGGAGACCTTATGATGGCCTTTCAGTACCTGAAGGTGGCCTACAGGAGAGATGAGGAGGGACTCTTTATCAGGGAGTGTAGCGATAAGACAGGGAGTAATGGTTTTAAATTAAAAGAGGATAGATTTCAATTAGATATTAGGAAAAAAATCTTTGCTATGAGGGGGGTGAGGCACTGAAACAGGTTGCCCAGAGACATTGTGGATGACCCATCCCTGAAAGTCTTCAAAACCATGCTGATTGGGGATTTGAGCAATCTGGTCTAGTTGGGGGTGTCCCTTGCTGTAGCAGGTGGTTGGAACTAGATGATCTTTAAGGTCTCTTCCAACTCTAACCATTCCATAATTCTTTGACAGTGCTCTAGATTTTTTCCTGCACTCTGAGACAACTTTGCTGTGCAACTTTGTCAGGCAGATTAAGTGCCTGACTTCCATGCAGCACTATCTGAAATGATTTGCAACTTGCTGAATACAAGAATGGGTGAAGTGAGTGGGGACTTCAGTAACAAGCTGTGTAAATGTGCTCCAAAATGTCCAGGAGTTAAGTGGGATTTTCCTTTCCTATGTATTTCCTACTGTGTACAGAGGCTGTGTTTTCATTCTGTTAATGCAGGCAGCTGTTACATTCTAGGAAGACAAAGTACAAGGATGGACAAAAACAAGGATGGAGAGAAGACCTCAGTATCTTGCCAGTAAGGAATTTAGAGGGCCTGAATGAGAAGAAAAAGGGTTAAGCACAAACAAAGAGCTTTCAAATATCAGGACTAGAAAGGCTCAGGAGTTCAGCAAGGATATTGAGATATTCTAGGAAAAGAGCTCCAGTGGTTCTGTTGCCCAACTAATCTTATATTGAGAGTTTAAGATTATCTAGAGAAGTAGTCTAGTAAAGAAGTGTTCTCACTGTTGCTTTGATTTTTTTTTTTATTACAGGGTGTCATTGCATGTGTATTGTCTCTATTATAATAAAAGTAGATTTCTCGAGAGTCTGAGTCACCCTACTCACAAGGAAGGGAGTGCTGCATAAAAAGAATGAGAGTACTGATTATTTAAGTGTCATATGGATATAAATACTGTCTCTCGCTTCAAATTGTATACAAGTAATACAGTTATGTCAGCCTCGGTGAACTCGTGAATGTTGAACTATAATACATAGTTCATGTGTAAAATTGCCTCAGCAATTCTCATGCACACCTTGGCCAATTATTTATATTAACAAATTCAAATTTGCTCAGGGCTTACTCAAATGCTTCTTCCAGATGAAAAAAAATTATTAAATTTTTAGAATTGAAAAGTCTCCATGTCATTAAAAATATTGTTTAAATCCATTCTTGACTGCTCACTTAGAGATATGATTATGAAAGTAACAGATTTTCTATTAAAATATTTATAGAATAAAGTAGTAGTTTTCTTAGAGTAAGTTCCGTATTTATTCTGTTGGGGAATGGTAACAAGTGGGCTTGAAGGAACACTTAACCTTTAAAATAAGGAAATTAAAATTCTTTACCACATGCTGCTAAACGCTAAAGCTGAAGTTTCCAGTGTTAATTCACATAATAATAATGTCATGCAGAATATTTGTCATAAACTCCAAAGTTATTTTTCTACAATATACATTCACCCACCCTGAAGAAACATCCTAAATGACGTCTGCTTACTCTGTAATGAAAGAGAAACAAACACTCTAGTACAAAATATTGGAAAAGGATGAACTAAATTTCCAACACAATTCCCTTTGCAGAAGGAGAAACATTTAGGTAATTTGTCATGCATTTTTGCATTTTTCCATGCTTGTTTATCTCATCAGAAAACACGTGAACAAATTCCTTAATGAGGTACATTTGTTTTATTTAGATAATATTTGTGCAGCACTTTGAACATTTAAAGTGAAATGCTACCTAAGTGCTCAGTATTATTCAACCTAATCCACAGTCATTAATCAACTAGAACTATCAATATATTCTGTTATTATTTGATTCTGATGTAGGCTCTTCTCATACAAGATAAGAAGAAATAATTTTAAAATCGTATCTCATATAATACTGTGACTTAGGTCTAATAAATTGAGCCATAGTAGAAGGAAGCAGAATACCAGACTATACTCCTCTTTGGCAAAAAAAAAAGAATACAAAAAAAAAGAAGATTTGTTCTGAGGGTCTTTACAGTTATGATTAAGAATCCAGAGTACACATATAAGTTACAAGTTCAATTTCAGTCCAGATCAGTAATGGCTGAAAATCATTACCAGCTCAATGTTATTTACTTGCCCATATGAAATACAATTGTGTTCTGAGCTTATAAAAAGAAGAGATCTGTATATATGACCATCATATGAGGTAGTACTTACCTTTTGGAAATGGCCTCAAGATTTCAGCATAAAGCACTCCTGTTCCAAAACAACATAAATTAAAGTCCTGTTTTAGAGCCTCCTAGCTAAAGTTAATGCAGTCTTGGAGGTTAAAGACTAGACAGTGAGAAATTAATTATTAATTTTCAGGGGAAAATAAATTAAAAATAGAGAGTAGATGAGATTCCTTTTCAGTATCTAACATAATGCACAGTTCCTCGTTTTCTGATATCTCACAAAATTTGTCTTCCTCAGTTCAGTTATTCTGAGTCTTTAGCAAAGTTCATTATGATGAACATTCTTGTGTTCTTTATAGAGAGAGAGACTTAGGAAGCTCTTAAGAAAGATCTTTGTGAAGAAACAAATTTGAGAAATGAATTTTCCAATGAAATAAACATAAAACAGGGATTAAAACAAACTGAAAGAATTAGTACCAATAAATCAGCAATATTATGTGATAGTCAAGATTTTTAAATGAGCTTCATAAACTCATGGAAGATTAAATGATGTGTATAATTTACTAAATAAATTCTATGTTATTAACTACTTAGTACTACTGAAATTCATCTCATAGTCAGAGGAAGGAAATGTTCAGATGTCTGTGAAGGAACTGGTACTCTTCAATGCGTTTGCATTTGATGCAGTGAACAGAGATAAGAGTAAGGTGACAAGATTTGTTGGTATTACTGGAAAAAAAAATTGGTTCAAAATTGCTGCATGAGAATTTCACAAAACTTGAGACTAGTTGACTGAAAATGAAATTCAATGATGTGAAATAGTACATAGAATAAAAGAAACAACAGTACACAGACAAAAGTAAAGT
Organism: Scolopax mira; assembly: GCA_004320125.1. Lineage (NCBI taxonomy): Eukaryota > Metazoa > Chordata > Aves > Charadriiformes > Scolopacidae > Scolopax > Scolopax mira. The sequence goes on along the minus strand of BJBW01005242.1, from coordinate 52,121 downwards.
CCAAATTAAATATCACCCAAGAGAGTTATGGTGAATAGATCCTTCAAAATGTCAATGTTCATCACTAACAGAAAAAAAATTCAGAATTATTAGAAGAGGGAATGAAAAAAAAAAAAAAAGAAGCAGAGAATATCACTTGGCTACTGCATAAATATTTTAAACTTGAGCACCCTTGTGATCTGATTATCTGATGATAATAACTGAATAACTGGCAGAGTACAATGGAGAAAGATATAAAGAGAAATAACAAAGGTAAGAAAAAGTTTTAAACTTCTTTACAAGGACAAAGTCAACTAACTAGGAGCTTAAAAATGTGAAAACTATGTGGAAGATACAACATACGTTTATATCATAATTAATGTGGTATAGAAAATAAAAAAAAAGAAACACTTCACTGTTTTCCATAGTTCATTGTTTTCCACAATATATGAATTAAGGGTCATCAAATGAAATAATCATGTACGGAAGAAAATATACTTTCATGTGATGTGTTATTCAATTGTAGCACTTACTGCTCAGAATGTTATGCATGTGAACAGGCAAGATGAGTTAAAACAGCAATTAGAAAAATTTGTGAACAAAAAGTGTATCAAAAATTATTAAACTCAAAGATAAAATTTCTAATCAGGAAGTATGTACCACAGACTGATGAAAGCTAGAACTTACCCAAGAAATTGTCTTATAAGAAATGTACAGGCTTGATTCCAGGTGGAAAAGAAGCTCAAGTAAGAATACAGTTTCTAACATTTCTGTGTACCAGTGCAGTAGTTTAAAATGAAACAGAATGGAAGAGAAAGGAAAGGAGTAAGGTTGGGAGGGGTTGGTTTGGGGTTTTTTGGTTGATGTGCTTTTTTTGACAGTAATATATGTAAAACCATCACAGCTTTACTTTTAAATCAATTTTATATCAGTCTTGGGACTACCCAATGAAAGATAAACTTAAAAGGGGTGATACTTTTCTACAAGGTGCCAAAATCCAAATGCAAATAAAATTTAGTTGGGGCGATATCACGGTGCAGGTAGGAAGTTTAGCTCAGTGATTCCACAGCAAATGAAGAAGACTATAAGACCCGATTTCTAGAAGTGCACACTATCAACCACCACTTGACTTCTCTTGACATCTATATTTACTCTATGATTCAAGCATATCAGCAGATATCACAGTGGAAAAAATGAATTTAAAATAATCTAATTTTTATGATTGAAATGTGATGCTTAAACTCCTTGCTTTCCAATTTACATTATACCATAATCTAAACTTGCTTCTCTTTTTCCCTCGAGCTATTTGTTGATGCCAGTCCTCAAATTATACTCGTGGCTGTGCTTCAGTAGTTTTAAAAACTATTACTTTCATCTGTGGCCATTTCATATGGTCAGTCCTCTATGGGAGATTATTTTATACTCCATTACCTTCAAGTTGAACTTTGACTGAAGTATAGCTATTACAAAACCTTACTCAAAGTCACAAAATTTCCTATAATTTAAAAGAACTGAATGCATTTTTCCCTCCTTGGTTCTTTCTCTGGCCCGGCTGGTTTATATGACCTTAGGCTCTCACAATCCATAATGACATTGCAGCTAAAATGAAAAAGGTTGTGGTTTTGGGGTGTTTTTTTAAAAAATTGGATTCAATTGAACTATTCTGTAACTACTAACAGGGGTAGTAGTAGATAACAGTGTGACCTAAAAATTTCAGCTTGATTTTAACAGTTATTTTAAAGTAAGTTTATATGATTAAGATTGTTTAAAGCCACCAGGATTTGAGCTCCTATCCCAGCAATTTAACATGTCATAAAATGTCCTGTTCTTTGGTGACATGCTGCAGAATGATGCCACCTTTTTTCATAGACATGCTCTACCTCTATTGAATTTGAACTAAAACCCATAGGCAGTAGGGAGAAGAAGGTGTGTTTTAGAAGGCTGACTTATTGGCAGGCTTTTAAAAAGTCATTTATAGTTTAAAGCCTGAAAAATCTTAAAGCTTGGAAAAACTAGAATCCCAATAGTCTTGAAGATCAGAGCTAGGATATTTAAATGCAATTTCACCATAACACTAGTTCTTTGAGTTTACTTATATTAAAAGCAGACAGAAAAGCAGCCAAAGATGGTCTTGAGGAAAAACTTCTTTACAGTGAGAGTGACAGAGCCCTGGAACAGGCTGCCCAGGGAGGTCATGGAGTCCCCTTCTATGGAGATCTTCAAGACCCACCTGGATGTAGTCCTGCATGATGTCCTGTAGGTGTTCCTGGTTTAGCAGGGGAATTGGACTAGATGGTCTCTAGAGGTCCCTTCCAACTCTGACAATTCCATGATTCCATGATTCTATGGTCAGTATTTCCTTCCATTTCCAGATGTGACTTTTGCACTGGGATCATACATCACTTCTCCTTTCCAAAGTATCAAAAAAGATAGAAGTTTCCGCTTATTTTAGGTAAAAGGGAAGAAACTTTGGGTACATTCAGTTTAAAAAGAGGGAAAGCATCCATGCAAATGAATTTTTCATGTCACAACATCATCAAGATTGCAACATTACAGCCTTTAGATAAATTCTGCAGCAGAGAATGTAAGTAGGTGGTCTGTTGTTTGTTTTTTTCTGCGAATTTCCTACCTGCGTGTTTCCTTTCTTTACTGATGGATGGCTGATGTCCTGAAGTGTTTTTTTCATATTCTGTAGAGGTCAAGGTGCAGATCTATAGACATCCCTTTGAATAATATAAAACACAATACTAATACAAAATACAGTTAGGCATCAAATCTTACAACCCTTAAATTCTCTAGGTGTACTCATTTTACTCAGTTTACAAGTCTATTATTCTCAGCCATGTTCTCTGAACTGGGCCAGATATCTTCAAGCGAATAGTAAATTTATCAAACATACCCTTTCAGCTATCTTATAAAATGGAAGGGGAATTCAACAGGGTAGATCTTCTAGGGAAGACAAAGAGGTGGAAGTCATAAAATTGCACCAGTGTTAAGAATGTTTTATTAAATAAACTGTTCCTGAAGAGTTGAGATACCTTTCTCCATAAAATCAAAGAATTAAACAGCATCAAGTGGAGAATTCTAGCCCTAAACAAAGTTTCCAGGTGATTTCATATTGTCAGCTTCTGTGACATGAAAGAGAAGCAAAAAGGACTTGAATCTAGACCACCCACATTCTGGACTGGTACTCTGACATGTCTGATGTAGGACAAAAGAAATATCACTGCTAGTTTTCTGAATATATCCCTTTTATCTTGTGAAATAAGTGTTAATATATATATTAGCAATAAAACCAAATATTTTCTTTATACTGTTGATAAAAATGTAAATATGACAGACCTTCTAATCTAAAAGCAATATTTTTGTGTGATATTCATCTTGTGGCTGCAGGATTAGAACAAAAACTAGATTAAAACAAATCATTCAGTCACCCACTGACTGAATCATAAGTATCACCCACTATTCTCTGGAGCTGTATGAATGACTGGTATTGTGCTTTCATCCCCAGGACCCATCAATCACATAAGAAAACATGCTGGTTAGCAGTCTATATCATCATATATTCAATGCTGGTTTTTATTTTTCAATTAAAAATATCACCAAATCACAAAATAATCTTATTTCTTTGTCATCAATCCATTGTAGGAAACACTGCATAAATTAAGTGCCCCTAACAAGTGTGGCTGTGTTTAGTCTGTGTTTAGGTAGGATGTTGTGACCACAGCTTTGCCAGCATCTCATCCAAGTAGGACCTCCAGGGGTGCTGACCGTCATTCTATATGTGCCTGCATCTATCCAAACCTTGTGGCACTGTACTAATGGCATACTATGCCTCTGGGTAGGCTTTGGGGTTCTGCATGCTCCAGAAACTTCATATTCACTCTCTGGAATCAGAGGAAAGGTAGCTGAGGATAACCAAAAATTACTTTACTAATGTACTCAATAGTCCCAAAATAATCTTGGAAGCAGAACATGCACAGAATAGCAATCCTTTTTCTTTTACCAGCATCAAACAAGCTCTTGGTTAACCATGATAAATTCAGATTGCTGTGAATTTTATGGAAAAAAAAAATAAATAAAATCCCTACAAATCTTGTACATTAAGGCAGTGAAAATTTGGTATTCCAGAAAAGACAATTATAGAGACTCAAATAGTTGCAAGAGGTTAATACAACTAATGCAGCATTTCCAGAGAAGATGAATGTGAAGCTTGTTGAAGTGGAAGATTAAGTTGCTTTTCCTTTTGATATTATTGTTTCACCAAAAAAAAAAGTGCTTTGCTGCCTGCTGCATTAATGCTTTTAGATACATGAAACTGAAACACTTAGGACCTAATACACTAAGAGCATTCTACTTGCAAATCGCAGCACACGCAGAGGACTAGGCTTACATATCAACCTGGCATCTGTCCTTCCATTTGGTGTTTAATGAACTCAGCAGCTTCATTTATAATTTTTCATCCTAATTTTATTATGTGAGCTTCCAGAGGCCACACAACACACTGCCTGCAAGAAAAGGTGGATTGGGCATTTAGGAGCCACACAGTTATTTTCAAAAGATCCACTCTTAGACAGTATTCACAATTTTACTCTATATGAATCAAGTCATTCCAAAGGAGCCTGATAAAGAAATAAATATTTTCTTTTAGCAAATATTTAATTCAACACTATCTACTGTCCTTGTTAATCAGGAAAGCTTACAACATAGACCTATGGTATCTGTTAGGAAGAGCTTTTTAAAGTACTCCTTTAAAATTTTTTATTAATCATTTTATGTATTTCCTTAGTACATTTTTGCATAGCTTTTTCAGTATCAGCATTTATTTGCTCAGGATTCAGTGTAGAACTTGTTTCCCACTTTATCAGGATTCAGAGATGAAACATCATCATACAAGAGAAATGACAGTGGCAACTACTACATTTCTTGGTGGTATGAGAAGTCACAAAATGAGAGATGCATTAGTCATGTATCTTTTGGGGAAAAAAAAAAGAAAAGAACAAAAAAAGAAATGCTCAATCCTCTGCTTTTGTAATGCTAATTTAGGATGCTATTTTCTGTATGGATTCTTGACTGCAGGGTTGTGTCTGTCACAGCATGGGTCACCCATGGTCACAGTCCCTCAGTAGTCTTTCTGCCTTGAGTCCTCCAGAGACTGAAGTCCTTTAGTTTTCCTGTCCTGACATGGGCTGCCCACAGTAAGAGTCCCTCAGAAGTTTTCCTAATCCAGCATGTGTCACCTCCTTCTGAAACTTCAGACCTCCAGTTATGCCCTCAGCTGTCTCCTCAGCAGCATCTTTTCTGCCATGTTTTTCTATAAAAGTGTCTCCCCCTCCCATGGATGCTGTTTTCCTTAAAAATATCTGAGCTGGGGAGCCACAGGGTCCCCTGTCAGCCTGCAATTTGACAGGTGATGGGCTGTTCACCTGTCAGACTAGGTTGGTGGCCTTCTCCACACAGGTCACATTTGCAGCCCCCTGCTTTCAAAACCCTGCTGTTTATGATCCATAGGATCACAGTGGCTCTGGATGGGACTCTGGATAGTAGCCACATTAAAGTTACATGCTGTAGCATATATCAAGATGCTGCAAAAGTCCATTCATCTTTCTAAGCATATTGGCTTATTTTCTACCATATAAAGTGGATTTACTGGTGTTTTCCAATCTTCCAGAAGTCTTTTGGAGCTCACTGTTCACCTAGCTGTCATATACTCACATGGCAACTATATATGAAACAGGGACAGAGTTCTGCCTTTTCCTTCTGCAGGTAGCTTTAACTGTCAATCAATCAAAGCAAATCACATTAATGAAATTCATAAATAAAGCTAAAGCAGAATGAAGAACAAACACCTTCTAGCAAAACCAATAAATAATATTTCAAAAGCTATTATAAAATCACAAGCTGAGAAAAACAAAGCGAAATTTAGTTGGAAAAGTCAGGCTAATGCATCTGAGAAAAACAAATCTGAAATGCTGGCATTTAACATGACATACCTTTGAGAAGTCATAACATTTGCAAGAGGACTGATGATGAAACTGAACATAAAAGTAGAGCATCCTCAATCGGAGACATAGCAATCTTTTTTTTACACTCTGGTGCAAAGTGGTCACTATGCTGCAAAAAGATACAGCTGGATTTGGACCTTGCAAGACACTCTGAAGTCTCCTGAATAGAAGCTATTGTCAGAGTGCTACAAGGGCTGATGAAGAAAGAAAGGATTATAAAACTCAAAACTGTGGAAAAATTTAGCAAGAAAAATAACAGAAAACATTTTCCTTGCTTATGCCTTTAAAAAATAGTGTGGAGAAACATTACATTTACAATACAATCCCTTTCTGACTGGTAATTGACAGATTGCTCAAATGTCAAACCAAGTACTTGTATTTAGATTTCTTTGACTTTATTTTCATATTTCTCTTCTCTGCCAACATCTGAGCTTCAAAAAAAAAAGGAACTTCAAGAAAAGGGATCCAAGAAATCTCTTCATTTGTTTTTATCACCTTATAATATGAGTACACTGTACCAGACTGCTTATGCAAAAACATAGAAAAGCAAACAATACTAAGGAGCACTTAAGTGTGAGGGTTGGCTTAGTAAAAAATCCCAGTGAAATTTTAGGTAGGTACAGGAGTTATTATACTCTGTGGGCCAAATCCCAAGAACTCTGTGGCATTATTTTAGCTAATTGTTGTGTGGTTGGCCTTAGCCTCCCTGATGTGGAATTGACTTAGAACAGCACAAAGACTAGTGCTGACAGCAAGGGAACATTAAAACACTGCCCTTTGTAGGCTTGAATGAATTGCAACACTTACTGCTGTTAAAAATTGAATTGAGCTGTTTCACTTAGCCAGTACTTGCTATCTCACAACTGATGTTATGAAGTTCTGAACTCCAGAGAAAGTTCAAGTCTCGACATTTTGCCTGAATCTCTGGGTAAGTCATTAGTTTTGTAGTCTCCCCTTCCACCTTACTTGCCAAACACAATTTTGATAAAAGCTAGTCACTATTTCTTCCTTCTTTCTTTGATGTTGTGATAGATAAACATATAAAAAGTTTTTGGAACAAGCTATTTTACTAGTAAGTAGAAATCTGCAGCCTCAAGCAATAGTATTCACCAATAATTCACAGTTTAAATCTTTTCTGTATTCTTTAAAAGAGTACATAGAAGTTATTAAAAAATATCTATTTTGGAAAAAAAAAAGTGGGAAGAGAATAAACTTCCCAAAAGCAGATACGCTTTGAAATGCAATCATTTCTCCAGGTTCTGTCCATCCCACATGGTCCTGAAAGACCCTGATGACAGATATAAATCAATGGATTAAGTGTTCTGCACCTCTCTGTACATCAGAAAGAAGTGTGGGTGTAGGGTGAGCCTTGCATAGCATGAGGATTTGGTAGCCTGGTAGCCTATGTAATACGAAAGCATTCTCTATTTGTGAATTCAACCAAAGTAGTACTTGCTTCTGTGCAAGTAGGACTGGTTAATCTTTAGCCCATACAGATTTGAAAGACAGGATAAAATGAGGAAAAGTGAGAATATAAACAAAAGAAAATTAGAAAACAAATTCTTTAGACCCTGCCCTGTATGAAAAGTGAGAAAATGAAACTAAGTTGGAGTCTTTGTATCACAGAATCACCTAGGTTAGAAGGGACCTTTTAAGATCATCTAGTCCAACCAATCAATCACTTTTAAGTTCCTACTTTCATATCTTCTTCTAACTCAACCCCAAAGGACAAATTGCTCTTCACAGAAATTCCTGACAGTCACATGGACTTTAGTAACTTGTTCTCATGTGCCACCTGAGCAGCTCCTATGAGAGCCTCTACAGGGACAGCTACTGCTCTGGACAGCTCTTGGACATCCAGACCATTCAGAACCTCTCTTAAGGACCAAGGAGTAAGAGACAAAATGCAGGTAGGTGGGGTAGGTGTGATGTGGTTGAGGTGAAAGAAAAGAGGGGACTGGAGTCCAAATTTTGAAAAAAAGGTCATTGGTAGGAAAATAGGAGATGCTGGTGAGAAAATAAGATTGGGGATCCATATTTCTGCAGATGATAGTGTGTGAAATAAGACTAAGGAAGAAAGGGGTTTAGGATTAGGATTCAGTTAGAGGACATGGACTTTGGTAGGAAGTACAGGAAGTGGGAAGCTTGAATTTCGAGCTTAGAGAAGCATGGTGTGTGAAAGGATGTTGAGAAAGGTAGAGTATAAGATTAGAGCCTAGGTGTCAGTGGAATTCAGATTTTGTTAAGAATTCTTCTTCATAGCATATCATTCATTAATAGCTACAACTAAAACATTTACATTTAATTAAATTGGACTTGGCCTAGTGGCATGCTTTTAGTATACACACAGAATTTATCATAGACATAAACATGGCTTCAACAATTGCCAGTGGTCACCACTGGTTATGCCAAATTTAGGAACTCTTTTTCCTAAGGAACTCAATCCTTTCTGGATTATTTTGAGATTTTTTGTTTTGTTTTTTGTGTTGCTTTGTGTGGTGAAATATGCATAAATAAGAGATACCGTTAGCCAATACAAATTAAGTTTCATTTCAGGAATGTTATATATCTTGCCAAATCTTCTGACATAGTTCTGCAGGCTAATCTCAAAAAAACAAGGTGAGAAAGAGGTGAGACCCCTGGCAACAACTTTTCAGTATGAAAAAGTTTTCATAATGTTTCTATCCAGTGGCTTCTAAGTGCTCTACTTACATACTAGAAGTGAAAATACTGTCATCGGTAGTGACAGCTGACTGTACTTGTCTTCTGTCAGCTGCTCCTGTCAAAGATATAAACAGTGTCACAAATAGAAATGTCACTTTGCAATTGCAAGATGTTTTTTACATGCTTTGTTAAGATCCCATGTTGCTGAAATTTCTTTGATATTTCACAGAATTCATAAAAGTAAAAAGCATGTTCTGTGAGCCCTTTCCAGAAAACAAACAAACAAAATAAAAAAAAAGTTCCTAAAAAATGCAGAAATTTCCTTCTTTTTGACTTAAAAGTTAAAAAAAGACTTCTTTTGGATGACAAATGCACCTGAAAATGTATTATTTGATAGATCCTTCAAAAATTCTGTGAGAAATGAGAAATTTAATAATGAAGACAACAGCTCTATTGATGGAACGCTCTTTTGTATAATGAAGTAAATTTGACTCCTGCCTGTTAGTTCAGGTGAAATGTCAATCTAGTATTAGCTGGGGCTATTTGAAAGTTCAAACACTTTATTCGAGGAAGGGGCAAACAAGCCAGGTATCACTGAGGTGCTCAAAACATCTTTTATAACCAACAAAAAATACTTTTAAAACCTTGAGTGAAGATTCTGCAACTTATCTGAGTAACTTACTCATCTGTTATACACTGCCTTGCTAGTAAAGGCATTTTTCCAAATATGTAATCTGTTCTTTCCAACCTTCAATGTGTGACCATTGCCTCCTTTTTATTTTTGCTTGATGTTTGTTTGAGTCTGTCATCCTCCTAACTACAGGTGGTCAAGGTTCCCCTTTAGCATCTCTATCAAGCTCGACTAGAATAATTTCCTTAAGCACTCCTGGCTCCTAATGTGACCTTGGACTTGCTTCAATTTCTCCACGTTCCTTTGAAACTGCAACCCCAAAAGTGGACAAAGTATTCTAGATACAGTATTCCCAGTGCAGAGTGGGAGTTCATAATAACTTCCCTCAGTCTGCTGACCACACTCCTTCTCTTTCAACCCACTGTGTGTGTTGATGTGGCTTACTCATGAGGACAGAATACTGGTAGTTCATGGGTGAAACCTAGCTCTTTCTCAGCATGCCCATAACTCAGCCAGTTGTTTCCTAGCTATTTGTGGGGTTGCTTCTTTGGTTTTTTCACATCAACTGCAGAACTTTGCAGTTCTCATTACTGAACTTCCCAAAGTTTCTGCTGGTTCCTTCACAAAGTTTTTCATGGTCCCACTGGACTGAACTTCTATCACTTGGTACAACAATCATTCTCCTAGTTTAGTACCATCTGAAAATGTGCTGAGGGTGCAGTCAATTTCATAATGCAGATGGGAATAAATAATAACATCCCGATATTGACCCTTGGGGTATTTATTTGCAACCAGCTGCTAACCAAATAGCAAGCCACCAATTGCTACATTTTTACATGCTGATCCAGGCAACACATAATCCATCCAATAATCTGTTCAACTACCACCTATTTTCTTAATTTTCAAATGAGAATGTTGCAGGAGATGGTGACAAAAGCCTTACTGAAGCCAAGGTAGCACAAACAGTGCTTTTCCCTCACCCACATATCCACATTTCATCATAGAAAACAATCAGGTTGGTCAAGAATGATTTGCTCAAATTGACTCCCAGTTTGTTATCTTATGCTTAATATTTTTGTAAATTATTTGGAAGAGGATGTTCTCCATTATATTTCCATGGACTGAAGAACTAGGTATCCCTCTTGCCTTCAATAAGGACAGGCACAATGTTAATCTTTTTCCATTAGTAGAAGACCTCCCACCAACATGACGATTTTTCACTAAGTATGGCCATGTAAATGTCCCTGCAATCACATCAGTCAATTATTTCAGCACCTTTTGTCAAGTCCCATCTGGCCTCAGAAATTGAAATACTTGCAGGTTCTTTAAGCAGTCCCCAGACTGTTGCTTCCCCATTGCTGACTGCCTCTCTCCTCCTGAAACCACACCTGCGTGCACAAAGGTTGGGGAGCAAGTTTCACCCATGTAGGCCAATGATAAAATTATAGTACCCGGCCTTTTCTGTATTGTCCATCAGGGAGGCTGTGTCCCCCATTCAGTGGTAGACCATACTTTCTCTGAATCTACTTTTGCTACTTGCATCCTTATAGAATTCCTTCTTGCTCTTCTTTATGTCTCTTACTAGTTTTAGTGACAAGTAGGTGTTATTTTTTTTCATCTTGTCCCAATATGGCTAAGCAATGTTTTCATCTTCTGACTTATAATTTGAGTATTTGCAGCTCTTTCTGTTACTTTTCATTACAGAGGAAAATCTGCTAAAGCATTGGGTTACTTACTAAGCCAGACTAGCACTCTAGTTCATAAATTCACTGCTCCTGATATTGAATGTATTGTTAGCCCCTGACTGTAAATTATGCTTACTTCAAGCCAGATTATAGTAAGCATACAGATACCAATATTTAGTATCTAAAATAGACAACTCAACTTCTTTAGAAAAGAAGGAATGAAAAAATCTACATTCATTCAAATATTCCTAAGATTGAATCAGCAGATCTGTCTTTCTGTCATTTGACAGACTTGCTCCTCTCAAGAGAAGAGAATATATACAGGAATCAGACTGTATATTTTTTTCTCTTTTAGTGGACTATGATGGGTTTAATAGTCAATCTTTCCTCGGAAGTCTTTCAAAAAATCTAGACTAGTTTAATATTTCATCCCCCAGATTTATTTTACTTTCTCCTTAAGTAGGAAGTAGCCTAGACAACATCTTATTAGAATAAAGGTTCTTTCCCTTCCATAGATAAGTAAATCTCTCTTTGTTGTAGTATTTATCATTTAGAAGTTAATAGAGTAATAAACAACTCTTTGCTTCAATGAAGTGTTAAAACCCTGACCTCTGTCCTTCTCTTTCAGTAATTATTTTGCATTCTTCAGCAGGGAAGAAAGAGTTCATTGAATCTCATGTTCTACACATTTTTCCTTTACATTAAAAATATACATAATACAAACATCTGTAGACTTATCATATGCAGTTTATAATTGGATTTTGATTGAGAACAGACAAACTGAAGTCAGAAGTATTTAGGTTAAAAACCTATTAGGAATGATTGAGCCTCAATATCTTCCTTTTAGGCATGTTGTAAAACCAGCTTATATCCTCACTATAAATGAAAGGCTGAATAATCAGGGGTGTATTCTTGTCATTGAACAAAATGAGAATAAATGATTAGATGAACATATTACAAAGTCAGCTTGTAGACTGGCAAGCCTCTGTTGTGATAACATATGAAGACTTCAAAATGTTACTGCTGAGTTTGAGTCAGATGTGTCTTTGTTTATTATTAGATCTACTATAGAAGGCAGATTTGGGACATAAAAAAGGTTATAATAAGTTTTTTAGTGAAAGGACCCTCATCTCTACCAGTCTTTAGCATAGAAATATAATGGAAAATAAATATGCTCCTTTAAAAAAAAAAAAAAAAGAAGATAGTCGTAATCTCAAACTATATTTGACACAAGAAAGATAGTAAAAATTTACATTCTAATTAAGTATATCAGAAATGGCTTTCTTAGAAACAGACCTTATGGTGAGTGAAAGACTCCCTCTTGCAAAATTGGACAGCAGCTTCCTTCATTGCTCCAAGAGTTTGCAGTAATATAGTTTAATAGTTCACATTGGTTTAATGGACAGTAGGATTGAGTGCACCTTCAGCAAGTTTGCTGATGACACCAAGATGCGTGGTGTGGTCAACATGTTGGAAGGAAGGGATTCTATCCAGAGAGACCTGGACAGGTTTCAGAGGTGGGCATATGCAAACCTCATAAAGTTCAAAAAGGTCAAGTGCAAAGTCCTGCACCTGGGTCACAACAATCACAAGAACAAAGGTCAGAGTGTATCCTCAGCAAGTTTGCTGGTGATACCAAACTGAGAGGGGTGGCCATGCTGCCATCCAGCGAGACCTGTACAGGCTGGAAAGCTGGGCAAGGAAGAACCTTATGAGGTTCAACAGGGAAAAGTGTAGGGTCCTACACCTGGGCAAGAAGAATGTTAGACACCAATACAGGTTAGGCATGGACGTGCTGGAGACAAGCTCCAAAGAGAAAGATCTGGGGGTCTTGGTAGACAGCAAAATGACAATGAGCAAGCAGTGTGCTCTTGTGGCCAGTGAGAGGATGAGAGACAATGGGCTCAAACTGGAATATAGAAAGTTCCACACAAATATGAGAAAAAACTGCTTCACAGTGAGGGTGACGGAGCCCTGGAACAGGCTGCCCAGGGAGGTCATGGAGTCCTCTCCTTTGGAGTTTTTCAAGACCCATCTGGATGCACTCCTGAGTAACATGCTATAGCTCTGGGCAATCCTGCTTCAGCAGGGGAGTTGAACTAGATGATCTCTACAGTCCTTTCCAACTCTAAAAAATTCAGTGAAATTCAGTGAAATACAGGCTGGGTAGAGAATGGAGCAGCCCTGAAAAGAAGGATTTGCAGGTGTTGGTAGATGAGAAGCTCAAAATGAGCCAACAGCATGTGCTTGCAGACCAGAAAGCCAACTGCATCCTGGGCTGCATCAATGGAAGCATGACCAGCAGGTCAAGGCACGTGATTCTGTCCTTCCGCTCCACTCTTGTTGAATCCCACATGAAGTATTGCATTCTGTTTGGAGTTCTCAGCATAGGAAAGGCATGGGCCTGTCAGAGTGTTTCCTGAGGAGGGAAACTGAGATGATCAGAGCGCAGAAGCATCTCTCCCATGAAGGCAGGCTGAGAGATTTGGGGTTGTTCAGCCTAGAGAAAGTTCCAGGCAAACCTTATAGCATCCTTCCAGTGCTTAAAGGGAGCCTACAGGAGAGATGGGGAGGGACTCTGTATGGGAGTGTGTAGTGATAGGATAAGCAGTAATGGTTTAAAATTGAAAGAGGGGAGATTTAAATTAGACCTTAGGAAAAAACCTTTACTCTCAGGGTGGCGAGGCATTGGAACAGGTTGCTCAGAGAAACATAGATGCCCCATCCCTGGGAAGGTTCAAGACCAGGTTGGATGGAGCTTTGTGCAACCTGATTTGGTAGGTAGTTTCCCTGCCTGTGCAAGAGGGGTTGGAACAGGGTGATCTTAAGATCCCTTTCCACCCACAACATTCTATGACTCTATGACTCTATGAACCCTGAATGGGAATGAGAAAGGTGGAGAGAGAGGAGATGGAGAGTCTGAAACAGAAAAGGTGTACATTAAGTACTTGGGCATTACCCAAAGATAAAATTAGTAGAGCTTAACTGGATATTGTTAAAGTACTCCCTCTTTCAACCTGGATGACAGAAAAGAAAAGGGGTGTACAGCAAGATATGACAGATAATATAGATATATATTCTATATATTATAAATAATACATATAGAGATGTAAAATGGCTATTTGTCCCATTTTATTTTCAGTAGGAAGAAGTGGGAAACCTGGACTCAGAAGAAAGAGTACAAAGAAAGCCAACATCATTACTGGTAAACACCTATCTTTGTCTCAGGAAAGCATTCATTACAACAATGAACAAGCATTAAAGAAGCTACATAGGAACATTAAAACATAAGAACAAGTAAACAAAGAGCTTGTTGAATCCCCTGCATTTTTTTAAGAACATATTATACATATAGCCTACTCTGTAGTTTATTTAAATAACTGAAATAAAGGCAACAAGTACAAGTATAGTAAGTCTTTAGGATAATTCCAGAGAAACACAAATAATTGCCAGCACTATCACAGGTAATGATAGATGTTTCTCTGAAAATTGAGAACAGCATTGCTTTAGGCATTATACAGAATGACCACACAGCAAACTTTGGATTAGATTGATTGTCATCAACAGAGATGACTTATGCAACTAGAACAGGAGCCATATAATGTGGTGTGATTTTTTTACCCTCATTTTGGTGAATGCACAGAAAAGTGCATTGATAAAGGTTCCTGGGATTAAAGTAAGCTGGCAGTGATGGCAAAACCAGTGAGAGAAGGTTAATCAATAAAATAGCATTTTGGAGAAAAGTGACTCCACTTAAAAAGAAAAAAAGAAAGAAAAAAGAAAAAAAATAAAAGGGGGAAATATAAAGGCTGGCAAAAGGAAAGACCACATTATAAATTTGAGATATGGTCTTTAGTGGTCATATTTGTGGTATTGATAAAAAAATAAACCTCAAATATTAAACAGGGAAAATCAAAAAGATTTAAATGAAGCCTAGACAACCAAGTCAAAAGAGAATCCCATCATTATCTTAAATCGTAAGGAAATCAGCAGGCAATTCACATAAAACGAATAGTACTACTTCTTTCCAGCACTCAAGTCAAACCCCAGGAATTTTGCATAGTAAAACATTTTGGCTTCCTTTGACTTTCCTTCAAATTTGGAACTGAAGGTTGCAGTGGGACCAAGTCATCTCTTTTCATTCATAAGGGATACAAACTTAGTTTCTATCCACAGCAGTTTCCTTAAATGAAAGCAAAGTTAGAAGGTGCTGAGGCTTTAAAAACACGTGAAATATTACAAGGCTGAGGTATAGTTATGGAATTTGGCAATGCTGATAAATTAACTGAAGTGTGCAACTGTTTGCTGACTAGGGACCCCAAGAGAGGAAAACAAAGTTAATAGAGTTGCAGTAGTTTATAGTACAGACATTAAAGGAGGACCGACCTTGATGAGCATTTGGGATTAATTAGAACTAAAAGTAGTATACAAGGAATCAGTCATTAGCAGAATGTTTTCACTCACTGTTCTTAGGTCATGATACCAAAACAGAGTTACCACTCCATTAAAACGGTGGTGACGATGAAATAGGCACTCCATAGCAGTTATTGAATACCTGTATGTATCTCATGTAGGATACCATAAAGAGCTTTTTCTGTTGCCATTTCACAGTTTTAGTTTTACATTAGGTATAGAAAATTCTGAGAAAATATCTGAAGACAGCTATTATGTGATGAACAGTGATTATTCAAAAATAATTTATTTGTTTTCTGTTTTCCTTCAGTTGGATATATTGATTTTAACATACCTAAGCAGAATTCATTTTATTCATAGAAAACTGTGACTATCAACTGTAGCAAATACAAGAAATAAAAGCACATCATGCCAACATGACAATATACACTGTATCCTTGTACCAAGGAGCACTCAGACAAATGCACATTAAATGAGTTTTCACTTTGTACTCAAATAAAACAGACACACACAGACAGAGACTAGGTTACTGTTCTTCTTATCTACAATACTAACATGGTGGATAAAACACTGTTATTTAAAAAGAAAAGTTCAATTTATTTCAAAGGAAGACAGTGATGAAACTACACTGAAATGGTGGGGTAACTTCTTACCAGGTAAAAAACTCCTCTCTTTAGGAGATTTTCACTTTGAAAATACTGATGGCATCAGTTCTGCATTTTACTATAATTATTTAGTAGGCTTGTTGTTCGTGATGACTGGATAATTTAAGAGATTAGCAGGTCATTTGTAACCATGGAAATCATGTTTCCTGCATATCTAATAGACTAATTTCCACATGAAGCAAGGCAGTAGTTCTGTTTATTTACTTGCTTGTTAAATGCTATTTTGAACTACCTTGTTTTCCTTAGGGCAATTGTCACTCAATTTCTGAAAAGAAAAACAAAATTCAAGCTATGTCCTTACACAACTATAATGAATACACACTTTCCGATATTTTCAGTAAATGCATATTTGACCAGATTTCTATATTCATACCTTTTTTATTTTACATTTTATCTTTTACATTTTAAATAGAGACTTAAATTGTTTAAAGATTACATGTTTTATAGAAAATCTGTAAGATTTCAAAATGCAGTAGATGCAGTATATAAGGATATGAATTAATGATTGAGTCAGGGCAGCTAATGATAGTTACAACTCACTAGCCAACTGACTGCATATACATGTTTCTTATTCTGTCCCATCTGTGAAACAAAATGTTTAAGTCATCTTCATTTCAGCATAGTAAAGTATTGTCAAAGTAAAAGTTGTTAAGAAAAGATAGGAAAAGCTTGATGAGACAACAGAGTTTCTAGATTACTTCAAATCCACCAGTGGTGAATAATAATGTCAAGCTCTTAGGCTCAGAGGAATGAAATGACAATAATGTCAGCTTTATAGAATAGGGAATATATGGTCCAAACCCTGGATTGTAAACTTTTTTAATTGTTTGTGTTGGGTTTTTTTCCCCCTTTGTTAAAGATTCTTATGTTAAAGAAATCTGGGATCTCAAAGTATTTACTCTTCTGTTCCTTGACGTAATCAAGATTCAGAGGATCTATTTTTTACACACAAGATGTGTGTGTCATATCTATGAAGTGCCATTCAGGCAGACATGTCTTAAAAGGTTACAGAAAACACGACTCCAAAGATGACTCATGTATCCTCTGAAGTGTTTTCGTCATTTTCCCATCCACAATATTGTCTTCGTAATTTAGGCTTAAATCTTTCTTATGAAAATCCTAGCAACTTCCCAAAAGATTGTTGTATTCCTTCTGTCACAAATTTAGCAAAGATCTGATAATTTTTCCATAGTACTTGCTTAATTTGAAGTTTGTGTCATGGCCAGTTGACAACTAGCTTTCTTCATCTTCACTAATCTCAAAGCTGTCTATGAGCTATCATCAATCACTTGTTAAAATAATCATACACTGTTGACATCTTAATTATTTTAACAGGCAACTACTTAAACAGCAATGTGAAGTTGAAATATTAAATGAAAAATATTTTCCAGAATTCACTTCCCAAACTTTCCCAATTGTATGAGCACTTGGGAAACAAATGAGGAACTTGAGGAAATAGTAACCACATATTAGTTTTTAACCACAAAAAAAAGCAGAAACAAAATTGACATTTCCATCCAATCAGATAAACATAGTTAATAGAGAAATCAAGATAACTTCCATGTGGAAATCAACAAGTTACTCCTAACCAAATAAGCTAAGAATACATTACCTATTTCATCACAATCACTATTTAAATGTTAGACAATTTCAAATGCTTCATAAGAACAATAGTTAATTTAATACTCTCAAAAAAACACAACTAGCATATTTTCATCTTTGTTGTGCTGTAGCGGTCTTATACTTTTCATCTGTCTTCAGTACAGCCAGGTGGTATCATCAGAGACCTCACCCGCAGACATATGAGGAAAAATAATAATATTGTTTTAAATACTGAATTAATTTTTAAATGGCCTAAAAGAGACTATGTGGGAATGAGAAAGTCGGAGACGTGTTGCTGAGCCCACGTGTCCCATCTTGTACTAACGGGAGGGAGGCCTTGAGATCAGTAAAACCGTGTCCTTGTATGTTGATGTGTGTGTTGTGAAACAGATAGCAGTGTACTGAAGTAGTAATATTTTGATAGCTAGGTGGGATAAATATTTAAATGTAGCCAATTGTATTGCTCACAACAGTGTACAGACATCTACTTGTAACCTATCTGTGTAAAGAGCACAATGCGTGATCAGAAGACAGAAACTATATATGCTGGAAAAGTGAAACAATAAAAGTCTTTGCTTCACCACTTAGCAGAGTCCGTGGCTCAAGTGCCACAAGACTCTATGTCTACACCTAAATTATGTAGTGACTGGCAAGATAAAAGTAGCTTTGGCCTTCCTGTCTGCATTGGCAAAATTTAATTGAGGACACATATCTGCACACATTAATTGCACACGTATCTGAAACAGTAATGAAGTTGATTTTTATAAACAGTACTAAGCAATGGACATAAAATTTAGTTAAACATGAAAAAAATTTTTTGCTAAGTTTCATAATAGTTTCCAAGTAATGTATCAGTTGAGAAATCTATGACCAGTTCATTCTCTGGAAGGCATTGTGGAGTTGTTATAAACTGAAAGTTTAACTACTTTCTAGTATTGGCACTGAAACCCAAAATTTCATGTGTCTTCTTGCATTAATTTTCTTGCAGTAGCAGATCTTCAAATCACATTTTGTATTTTAAAATTGTATACCTATTTTCAAAATGAGATCTAGAAGAAAAATTCTCATACAAGTTAAAGTTATATTCAGATTTTTACAAAACACCCACAAAACGCACAAAACAGTAGACTAAACTAAAACTCTTTTATCTCATGAGATATCCAAATGTTGGGCAATCAAATACGAAGGTGAATTAGTGATGCTTGCTTGACTACTTCCTTTCCAGACTGAAATTTTTTCCAGAATTAAAAATGGAAAACAGCTAGGATCAACTGGCTTAATTTCATTCATGTAAGAGGACAAAATTAGCCACCTCAGATCCTTTTATAATTGACATAAAAGGAAGAGACTGTCAGAGAGCAATTTATCTTTCTGTAGAAATTGTATTATAGTGGAAAAAATTCACACCATAATTGTTCCTAGAAAGGTACTCTAAAGAACTAAATTTCCCACACACTTGGGAAAGGAATCATCTAAGGCACCTGAGTGGAAAACATTCGCAATATAGGCATTTCCTCTGAAGCAGTCATCCAAACTCCCTTTATAGTCAATGGGGTTCTATGACAATTATACTGGTCTGTTTTAGTCATATGCAGTAGATGAATGAGAAGAAAGAAAGGAGAAGATGAAGAAAGGCTGAGGGACTTGGGTTTTTTAGTCTGGAGAAGAGAAGACTTAGGGGAAATCTGATCAATGCTTACAAATACTTAAAGGGAGGG
>BJBW01005242.1:0-32743 GCA_004320125.1 Scolopax mira | reverse complement strand
GTGGTGCCCAGTGACAGGACAAGAGGCAATGGGCACAAACTTGAGTATAAGAAGTTCCACCTAAACATGAGGAGGAACTTCTTTACTGTGAGAGTGGTAGAGCACTGGAACAGGCTGCCCAGAGAGGTGGTGTCTCCTTCTCTGGAGACATTCAAAACCTGCTTGGACAGGTTCCTGTGCAATGTACTCTAGGTAGACCCACTCTGGCGGGGGTGTTGGTCTACATGATGTCCAGAGGTCCCTTCCAACCCCATATGATTCTATGATTCTATGATATAAGTGGTTTTGTTTGCCTTCTAGAAATTTAGCTGTGTTAAAACTTAACACACCTAAATTACTTACAACTGAAGTTATCTCCGGTACAGCAGGTATAAATTGTCAATGGTCTTTTGACACCAACAGAGAAATGAGTATTGCATGAAATCTGGATTATGATAATGGAAATCTTTATAAATGTGGTTAAGGATCACTCCATGCATAAGAAGCAGTGTGAGAAAAAAAAATACATTTTCAACTAGTGTTGAGTAATTTTTCATGGAATAGTAAATTTGGCACAAAAAATAAATGGAGTGTCATTGTTAATAAGGAATTTAACCCGTTTTCACTTACTAATTTTTGTAATCATTTACTAATTGATCTGAGGAAAGAGTAATACATAGGATTTTATTTTCAGCAGGATGATAATGGTATATGACATATCTACTGTAGATTCTCCTGCAATACAAAGGGAGTACAAAGGGAAGAGAAATAATATGTGTGGTTACAAGTGGAAGCTAGTCCAATAGAAGTATAGTGAATAGAGAATTTTGGTAACAAATCTAACAAATCCAGCAAGGTTAAAGTTCAAAGCTTTAAATATTCCTTAAAACATGTAAAGATTATTTTTTATATTTCCCAGGACTGAATGTAGATTCAAGATTTGGGATTAACAATTTATTCAAAAGCATAGACTGGAAGGAAAGAAATAAGTTACATTTCCTTCATATTTATGGGATACAGTATTTTTTGTAATCAGGATCTTTCCTGATAGGCTGATCTACTATCCATAATGAAAAAGATGAGCTTTTCATTTGATTGATTGAGTTAAAGTTTTAATGTGGACAATAGTAGTAACAGCAAATTCATTGTGTGTCTTAAGCAGTTCTATTTTTCTATATATAGTCTATTGTCTTTTTATGCTAGTAATAATTACTGAAAGAAGACTATACTGGGTTGTTCATATGTCACATTAGTTCCTTCTTTGGTATGTGTTTAGGGTTACAGATAAGAACTCTGCTGGGATACTGGTATTTCTGAAATGTTCTCATACACAGAAAAAACTAGACTAAATTTGAACTTATTCAATTAAAAGGAACCTTCAAATAACTATATGCAGGTTTTTGGACTGAGTTCAAACTTGCTATTAAAAGCATAAAGCAACTATGAAAAACAAAAAAAAATTAGGGAGCTGCAAAAATTGAAACACAAAGATAATTAATGATTTCAATTACTCTTATACATGCTGGGTAAAATTTAAGTCAAGTTGTGTATGATGTCATACATTTTTAGACATTATAAAATATCTTTTCTTGGAGGCTCAGACAAAGCACAAGAAAAAAAAAGGCAACTCCTTATCTAATCCTGAGTATCACACTAGTTTTGGTTCAAAACATACTTTGCGTGCCTCATCTGTACAGGAACATTTCAGAAAACTTCCTAGATCTTCTCACCTCCTTCCCCTTCCTCTTTCTTGGTATATTTAGATTTCTTCTGGAAGAAAACCACACTTAGGAAGGGAAATGTGAAGCACTTTGAAAGTTACATCCAGACAGCAGGGGGTAGTAAGATTCCAGAGAGCACAATGAAATACATTTTCCCCTTTTCAGATGAACCTTCAAATTGCTACTTTATGCAGAAAGAGTGATCAAAATATATTCAAATTCTGCATATCATAGGAAGAGTTAAAAAGATGAACTGCATAAATGTGATTGAGCTAATTCTTATCAAAATTAAAGTGTAGGATACATGAGTCTCAAAATACATTTCAAATTTCTGTGGAAAAAAGACATCAAACAACATGCACCCAAACATGAAATATGTAAAAGAGCATAAAACTGGCAATTCAAGTTAAAGCAATAATAAGTCAAGTCAAAAAATATGTTAAGAATTTGTATATTGAAGGTAGAAAGGATCATAATATTATCTTTTTCAAACAAATCAAAAGCAAAACACTCAGTGGTTTTTAGAATTGTTTCTTCACAAGAGTGAATTTTGCCTTAAATTGGGAAGTACACAGTTTATATGATTGCACTTTTAATATAATTAAGTCCCCTGTCTTGATTCAATATAATTTGGTTTTTTACAAACTTGCAACATCAGTGAAAGAATCAGAAGTAAGATTAAGGAAGAGTTTAAGTGACTGTAGTGTTGTGAATACAAATACTTTTAGATTATTTGGGTTTGAATACTTAGAAAAATCTTTTTTTTTTCCTTACAAATGACCTGATGATTGTAACAAGAGTAATGGATCTTTTTATTTCTTCATTTTACACTATGCAGGTAGCAATCTTGAATGTTAGGAAAGAAAATTATCCCCTATCTTGAGAACAATCATAATTCAGACAGTGAACATTATTCCCACATTTTGGGGGTTCTTCCATTTTTCTGACTTACCACAGACTGAATGAATAACTTAGGTTTTTTCTTAACACAGGCATATCTGGACATTGTTTTTTTAAATTTATTATCGAAGGGAAATAGTTTGCATGTGATTTCCAGAGGCTGATTTTTGTTTTGGTCAGATAATTTCAACTCTGCCAAAGTTCCTTCACATAGAAATATTGATTTCTTCTTACATTATCCTTCTTACATTATCCTAATTTTCATCATTCATGATCTGCTGAACAATACTCAGACCATGTTACAGGGTACTCTGCTTTTACTATGTCAACAAGTGTCTTGAAAGAGATATTCATAATGTGAGGTAGCAGAAGAACCAATGTTACAAATTATTCATGACATCTGCTTGGTGTTTTGCATTCCTGTATAAAGTTGCTGTTCTGTAAAGCTCTAACTCCCAAGACTACAGTGTTTGGGTCCTAGCAAATTGCGTCCATGGAGCTCTTCGTTCCATGGATTTCAGTCTGCTCTTGGCATCAGGTTTATTTCCATCTTCTCTTCCCCTTTTTCAAGGCATAAATTCTTTGAATAGGCTTCATTTCATAGAGTGTAGATATTTAAAATGCAACTGTCTAAATTTATGCTCATTACCTTAGATTTCCTTTGCTGTAAACAGTGACTATTTGCCATCTTCAAAGTGGTACATTTCACTCTAAAAGAGATGGCTCTTTTACCATCTCATAAAAGGAAGAAATTTTGACAAACAGATGGATATCTGAGTAAAAGCATTTCTTTTCCCCATTGCCAAACCTAATATTCTTCTATTTCATTAAACTAACGTGATTAATTGCATGCTTGCTGACTGGGTGCATTCATTATGCAATTTGAGTAAGATGAGTACCATTTTCCACTGCATAAGTGGGATTTTTGTTTATCTGCATATGTGTGTGTGGTATATCTTCACTGTAATTTCTTACAAGGTAGAATTTTGTACTTTGTGGGAAAATGGTTGTGCTAGTTAATGTTGTTTGTGAAAAAGGTAAATTCATGCTCAGGACTGCCAAGATTCTCTGTTTTCTCTTGTATGAGGACAGCTTTATCCACACACAATCCTTTGAGTAACAGTACTCTTAGCAGTAAAATGGTTTGAAATAAATATAGAAGAAACACACTTTCTACTCCTATAATAAAGATTTCCCTGTTGACCCAGTGCCAAGAAAAACTTTGCTTCCAACTCTGTTCTCTCTATGTCAGCATTACATGGACAACAGTGATACAAATTGTCCTAAGTTATTAGCAGAGATTGTAAAGTTTCAAAATCAGAACTTAAAATAAATGCTTTAAATTACTTTACATCTGGACCAGAGAAACTATCATTAAGATCTCATTGGCTGCTTGCAGCTCAGAGAATCAAAGACACTTTCACTGAAGAAAACTAATTAAACATGTTAGCCTCAAATCCTGTCTGCCTTTCTCAAGCAGTCTTTTGGATTTGCAGTTGGAATACTAAGGACACCTACTGCCCTGTCTCACTCACTACAAAAATTCACTTCCTTAGAAGTAAGATTGATGTGTGACTCCACAAGTGGCTATAAAAATATGACTCTGGACAACAACCTGTCTCCAGCAAAAAAGGGCTAAAATTTTAATATACCTTAACTTCCTTTTCTGAACAGTAATGCCTGCCTTCCTCAAAATCAGTAGGCAGAGTAAATAATCATGTGCACCAGTTGTACACGCTGACTTGGGAAATCAGAATGATAAAATTTCACATGCTGTATTCTCAGCATTAGCAGAAAGAAATAGATAAGTGAAAACAGATGTTGTTAAAATGTCAAGTGCAACAGATGTGTGGATACAAGACAAGCTTGAAAAAGTTAAACTTTGATCCAGTTTAGGATGTAGGATTTTATGTTAATCTGATAGAAATACTAATACACTTCAGACTAGCAAGTGACACTTTTAGTGTAATAGGCTATTATGCATTGCTCTCAATGGCAGTACCTCTTAAATATTTACCAGTTGAGCCTGAGTGGTGGCAGCATCTCAGCTGTGTATTCTCTGTGGTGTGCTTCCATAAACCTACTCTCATGAACAGCCAGAGTGTTCAATAAGTCCTTTCTTGGTCACATACCCACATGTATGGGTCACATACCCACATTTCTTATAACAGACTATCAATATCTGAAGGGAGCCTACAGAAGAGACAGAGAGGGACTCTTCGTCAGGAAGTGTAGTGACAGGAAAGGGGCAATGGTCTCTTTCTGGTTCCAATGTGGCACTTCAACACTTCATCTCTTTGTGACCTATGCCTGAAAAAAGCTCTAACCTTTAAAAGAATTTTAGACAACTGCTTTTTTGTGATTTTTTGCAGAGATAACACCTGATAGGGTTGCATTCTGAGATCAAGATTTCCTATTACTTTTAGGGGCTTTAAAGTCATAATAGAATAGTTTTATTTTATTACTCAGCTCAGAATCTTCTTATCCATCCCAACAGGTTTTGTTTACACTTGGGTTATACTTACAAATTTTTCTAGCACTGACTTGGATATTTTGCCTTCTGATTGTATCAACAAGGAAAGCTGAGTGCTTAACTGGGGTTTGACAATGCGGCACTTTTCTAACAGACTAATGTGGGTGAACAGGATTGTGGAAGAGGCTAACTTTTCCTTTTAAATTTGATGTGACTTGTAATGCTATTCTTGTTGTATAATGCAATAGAATTGCATTTAAATAAGCATTGTAAACTTTTAATTATTACCTTGTCGAATATGGGTGTCTCTCTATGTCCATGTAAATATGACCTGATTACAGACCCCAAAATATCCAGTTGAATTAAATGTTCTCCTTCACTCTATAAGTGTTTGAAATTTGAGCAGCCAGTAACAAGTTATTTGATAAAGCAAACTACAAGTATCCTTTGGGAGAGGTCATTAGTTTATCATAAACATAGACACTACATTGAGAATGTTGTCAAGAGCTAGGAAATGTAGTAATAAGTAAAGTAGAAAAAGAAAAGAAGGCATATATTGTCTCTTCTCCTTCTTGTGGATCATATCATCCTTACAGTGGACTTCTAGTTCAATGAATAGCTAGTAAGTCACATGCTTTTTTATATGTATTTGGACTTTCTCTGGTGTTATTACATGTCAACATTTGGGCATCACCATGACAATGCCCCAGGACATTCCTCTGCTGGGACAAGTAAACTTTCTTGTTCTTTCGTGAGTGGAGGCACCAATTTTGCCATTGGTGATGGCAAAAGGATCATTCTTGACACAAGAGATAATGCCTGCAAAATGTGAAGTTCTTATATAAATGTACAGGGCATTTCATTAAAGCATTTTTTGGGGTCTCAAGGAGTATTTAAAACAGCACAATTTACTTTTTTCTCTGTCTTCATGGTGAGAACTGTACTTTTATGGCTGAAAATTTTCAGAAACATTCATAAAGATGTTTATTCTGAAAATTATAATCATTTTCAGGACAAACAGGAAAGTTTGGCAAAGCTGATATAACAGACAGATTTGTACAGCAGGGAGTATCAGGCAACTCTAAAAATAGAGAGTGCTACTAGTTCAGCCTAGAATAACATGCCTGAAAGAAGAATACACATTTACACAGCTGGCTTTACATGACTCTTGTTCATGCAATAAAACAAAAGGAAATTACCTCTTCTGAGGTTTAAATTTTTTATCAGGCACTCATTAAATAATAATTAGTTCAAAGGGTAAATGTGTATCTTGAGTCATTTCTACATATGTATGCTCATCCTTTTTGAAAGAGCAATTTTCTCCCTGAGGTAATGTAGAATATCACTGAGCTGTGCACTGTGTTAATAATCTAAAGTTTAGTAGTCTCAGCAGTTGCATAACAGGTTTTTTTGGTTTTAAACCAACATCAAAGTCAGGCATCCTTCCTGTCTTGAGTTGGTGAAAGCTGAATTATCTGGTCCAACCTTTCTTGACAAAAGCAAGCCTATACAAGATGACCCAACACTCTGTCCAGCTGAAGCTTAAAAGTATCCAATATTGGGGAATCCACCACTTCCCTGAGGAGATTATTCCAATGGTTGATTGTTTGCACTGTGAAAACTTTTCCTCTTGTGTCCAATTAGAATCTCCCCAGGAGTGACTTGTACTCATTACCCCTCGTCTTTTCCATATGATTTCATGTTAAGAGGAGTCTTCATCTTCTTTATAGCCCCCCCATTAGATACTGGAACATAGTGATAAGGTGTCCTTTAAAACTTCTTCTCAAGGCTGAGCAATCCCAATTGTCTCAGCTTTTTCTTGTATGACTGGCATCCTAGACCTTTGATCATCTTTTTGTCGCTTCTTTGGACCCTCTCCAGCCTGTCCATGCCTTTTTGTAGAGCAAGAACCAAAACTGAACAAAATATTCCAGGTGCAGCCTGACAAGTGCTGAGTAGAGTGGGTTAATGACTTCTTTATCTCTTCTAGTGATGCCTTTGTTGATGCAACTCAGCATCCTGTTCACTTCCGTTTCCATAGTAGCACACTGTGGTTGTTACCCACCAGGAGCCCTGCATCCCTTTACACAGAGCTGTTCTCCAGCCAGGTAGAACCCAGTCTCTGCAGCATTCCTGGATTATGTTTTCTCAGGTGCAAGACCATATGCTTTTCCTTGCTGAACTTGTTAGACAGCTCTTCCAACAAGGTGACTCTTCCAACAGCATACCGAGGTCTTCCAACAAAGTGGCTCTTCCTTCCAAAGTGTCCACTTCCTCAAACTGTTTGGTATCATCATCAAACTTCACCAGCGTACACTGAATCCCATCATCTAGATCACTTATGAAGAATTAAACAGTATTGGATCCAACATCAATCCCTGGGGGACCCCACTTGTTACAGGTTGCCAGTTTGAAAAAGAGCTATTTACCATCAACCTGTGGGTGCTGCCTGTCATCCAGCTCCCCACCCACTGTACAAACCACTTGTCTAGACAATAACATATCACTTTCTCTATGATGAAGCTGTGGGGAACCATACTGAAAGTCTTGGAGGAATCCAGGTAGACAGTGTCCACTGCTTGCCTCACATCAACCAAAGAGGTTACTTTGTTGTAGAAAACAAACATGTTTGTTCATCACAATTTACCCTGGTGAATCTGTGCTGACTTTTCCCAATCATATGCTTCATTTGACTTGTGATAACCTTCAGAAGGATTCATTCCGTAACTTTCCTAGACACTGAAGTTTGACTGATTGACCTATAATTTCCTGGATCTTCCTTTAAGCCCTTCTTGTAGACTTTATTCTTCTTCAAGTCTTCTGGAATTATCCCCTGATATCCACAAGTTCTTAACGATTATGCAGAACAGCTTCTCAATGAGGACATCCATTTATTTTCACACCCTCAAGTGGGTATTTTCAGCACCCATTGATTTGCAGATGTCAAACTCCTGAAGTAATTTTCATACCACCTCTTCCTTCACTAATGGTGGGCCAGAAGTTGATAGTTGAACATTTAAATTCTATTTAGGTCAATGAAACCTTCACCATTTCTTTCACACTGTTTCTTCAGGACTTCAGTCTTTCAGGACTTTATTTCTTCTTGAAAGCTCTCTCTTTGACTCATATTTTTTTTGAGAGAAAACGAGTCAGGACTAATACCTCTGTGGTTGTCCCCTTATTCTATTCCCCTTTTATCTACACAGAGAGTATCCAGGAAGACTCACAGACAACACATTGCATTTAAGTCTTCCCTAGCAAATCCAAAATAGAATTTAAACATCTGTCTCTTATCCGTGACCTTTCTGTTCCCCTGATGAATTTTGTCCTTCCTCTAAGAAATTAGAATACTCCCTAGTATTATTGCAACGGTAATCTCATTTGTGTTCTCTTCTCTAATTATTCCATACCTGCAGATATGACAAGAAATCTTTCTGCCAACACCATTACATAAACACAAGATTTTTTCTTTTAAAGCATGGAAGCAACAGCAGTCAATCAAGTGTTGTTTTCATGAGAATTCTTTTTTCATTTTTCTACAATCCTTTATAGCCTCGTGAACAAGGAAAATCATATAATTTGTAAAGACTGTAATTTAAAAAATAATATAAAAACCCCACATGCAGTCTGAAACCTTAGACTGCTATACAATATTTTTTTTTTTAGGTAATTTACTTTTTCTTAGCTGTTGACTTACTCAGTATAAAAAACTTGTTACTAAAGGAAACCACAAAATAGGGAGAAAGATTGGTATATATCTTTGCTCCAAGACCTGAAAGAAAGTGAACTAAATTTCAGTTCATCAGTGACTGTGACTACACATATATAGTCATCTTATGTGATTGTTCTTGTCCTATTTATTTCTATAGATTAATTTCAGGTTCTACCACATCTCCAAAAATAAATTAGAAAGAAAACAAAGATTTGTATGTGTGAGGCTTTTTCAGCCAATGTGTCAGACTGGCAAAATGCCCTCTTTGAAGATAGAGTAGAGCTGACAGATAATTGTTGCCCTTACCTTTGTTGCTACAGACACTAGAGTCTGAACCCTCCTTGGAGATCTAAAAACAATTTTGATGTGACAATCTGAGAAGTTAAAACCGGTATTTTACAAATACTGCAAGGTCACAGATTTTGACCTATACAGAGCCAAGTAAACCTCTGGAGGGTGTTGTGTTGTATGGGAAAAATATTTTCATTGATTTTCAAATTATGCATTTTACTGCAACAAAGTACAGAAGAGTAGCCATCAAAAAGAAAATTCAAATTACAATAGCAAGAAAAATAGCAGCAGCCTAAGATGTGTTTAAAACCCAAGCTTTTTTTTTTCTAGATACTTTTACACATTATTTGTCATCAATAGCTGGAAGATTAAAGCAAAGTTAAAGAATGGGGGGGTAACAAGAATTCCATCTTTTAGCATATATAAACTTGCAATGCAAGTAGATACAGCCTTATGTATTTCTCTCTGAAAACCCCGAAAAATAAAAGATATCCCTATACCATGTTTCTTAGCTGTGTCCTTTAGTATTATTTAAAACACCTGGAAAGGCTAACACTAGTCCTTTAGCATAAATATGAGTTTAGTCTTTAATTATAGCATGATATATATGTAATCCTTTAATCTTTTTCTGAATTTTTATAAAGGCAATAATTTTTAAAACTATTTCCCAAAAGGAAGCACCAAAGTTATATTCCTGATTAAATTTCAAAATGTTATCAAGATAACATCCAAGAATGTTCATTTGCATATCCAAAGACAGGATTTTTAAAGGCAATTACCTCATAAAAATAATTTGTTCTCAAATATGTTCATTCTGAGGCTGCTGTTTATCAATGAAATAGGTCATTGTATTCATATGTTAATGTCTGGGGAAGTAAACTGAGATTTTCAGAAATTACTTTTACTAATTTGTCAGAAATTGAGGTGAAAAAGGCAATGAGTGATTTGTCCCTCACACCTATAGAGTATTGTGTGTTATTTGTGCTGCGTTCTTCTAGGAAGAGACTTAGCTCTGTGTCACAGCACAACTGTCTGTCCCTCAGCCTCTTTATAAGCAGGCGATGCACAACACTTGTTAGAAAACAGATGAGATTTAAAATTGGTTCCTTTTAGAAGCTATTTTAAAAATCTATGAAACATTTTTTCATTAGGTACAACTAGACTATTAAAGACCACAAATAAGATTCCCCAAGGCATTTCCTATTATTAGATTATTGTTATTATTTTTCCTGTTAATTCAATAAAAACCTTTTTTTTAACTCCTGTGACAGATTTTCCTTGTTGTAGGAAGGATTAAGAGTTGTCACCCTAGGCCCTAATGTGATACATCTTCAAAAATCAGAAGTATTTCATTTTTGAAAAGTTGTTTTTCTTATGGTTTATTTAGTTTAACATGATACAGTGTCAAAATAAGAACTTCCATATTTATAATGTGCAGTATGCATCGAGAAGAATTATGACATAATAGATGTATTGAGACAATCTGTTTAGATGACTGTGAAAAGTTTTCCATAATAGAAAAATTACTGGCACTGTGTAATATCTTTTAACAAAAGAGACTTGAAAACCAAGGACTTGTAATATTTTTCTCACAATACTTTTCTCCCAATATTTTTCAAGATATATTGAAAAACTTTTATGTACAAAAAAAAGTTTTTGTATAAAGTTTTCTCATATTTTTGCCTTTTGTTTTCTCTTGTCTCATTTTGGCATTCAAAAGGAGAAGAGAAAAAAAATAATATGGTGAGGAATTTTACATGTTCAGTGTGTTCATTTGCTAGCTATTTTAAGTAGACTGGTTGAAATTTCCACTGTCATAAAAACAGTACTTCTGAAATATTTTCATTTAGAGGATATAAACACAAACTGTAAAACCCACACTGTTCCACACAACTAACAAAGCTCTATGGTTTTGTTAATAATTATTATTAGATCTTAAACATAATTCAAATATTACATATTACCAGATGTTTATTGTTGCATAGGAATCTTGATTTTTAAACATAAGACTTTTACAGGAAAAAAAAATGCTCCAGAAGAATGAAATAATTTAGATGAGACTTATGAATGAAAATACCATGTATGTGCTTTTTCAACAACTATTAATTCATTGCAATATGCTGTTCCTTCAGACACAAGAAAGTACAAGAAGTCAAGTATTTTCAACATTAACTACTGAAATATTAGGCCTAAGGTATACAGAATATTTTTACATTCTCAATACCATGGTGGCAGTTTCACAGATAAACAAGGAAAAAGAAAGGAAGGTCAAGTGAAATTCTCCAGTGTATTTGTCAAAACCTGGGAAAGGACTAAAGAACTTGGGAATTCTGGCCCATAGCCCAATACCCTAGACCACAAAATAAATACTGCACTTAATATATCCACTCTAGCCAAAGTGTTTTAGTCTACATGACAGGGCTACCCAGAACTGACAGGATATTAATTCTAAAATTGATCCCCATTGGTCTTTTAGGCAACTATATATTAATTCTCCTGCAAACCACATAAGGCACAATTTTCATCTTACATTTATCTTTCATCATGCACACATTATTTCCTACTAAAAAAAAGAAAAAGAAGTTACAGTGTTATCTGATGAGAGCTTTGGGAGGTTTCCATAACTCAGCGTTGCCTTCTCCAAATAGTCCCCCTTAATGTCCTTAAATTAAGAGAGGTGGAAGGCGGTAAAGGCAAGTGCCAGAAAGGCTGGGAGAGCAGTGGGAGGGTAGAGGTACTACCCTGCTCTCAGCGTCTCCCAGCCGGGCAGCAAAGTCGACCCCCTCCCACAGCTGTGTTGGCTTCATTGCTTACTGGTCCCTTGCTGAAAGGCCACCCCCACCATGAATATCGTTAATAAAAAATTGTGATACTGAAATGAATTTGGCTCATTCTTTACCCTCAATAATAAGATCAGAGGTATGCATAGGGTTCTGCGGATTATAAGAATACTGCTCATGTGTTTATTTTTATAAATAAAAAGCTGAACTGAGAGGAAAAATCAAATCCACATTAATTAAGTTTCATGTAAGACTGACATGGGCAGATACAGTTAATTTTCATCTTCTGTCAAAGAGACTAGAGTTCATACCTCAAAGGTAATTGAAAGCCCATATTTGAAGGAAATAATTCCCTTCGGTTCAGAAGCAAGATTTACTTAACCTACAATGAATGAAGGAGTGGCGCAATGAGTTTAGCTAATATAACAGCTTTATGCTTTTCATATATTTTTCCACTGAAATTTCCCTCCTGCTTCCTGTGTTTGACATTTTAAGGAGCACATTTAGTTGAGTTTTGCAATGAGTCTCTATGGTAACAGTAAAAATGCCCAATCAAAAGACTTCACCTCCTCTGCCTTCTTGCCTGTTCACTCAGCAAAAGCTGCAAAGCAGAGAAGTGAGAAGCACCGGTCCTTTTAAGTGTAATAGTAGTGTGTTATAAAGTAGGAAGAAAATGTTCTGTAGATTTCCAGACTAGTAATGATCACGCTAGTTAGAGAAAGAATTAATCACCTGTCAAGTACCAGCTTCAGTATCAAATAACTTGAATTTCAAAATTAAATCTTTTTTTTATATTAAACTGAATAAGTGATGTTTTATATTAAACTGAAGAACTGTCCTTTCATTTTTTTCAGCCAACACTGGGCTATACTGGAGTACAGCAACAGGTGCAATATATTTATAAAGTCCTTTCATTGTAAGCACATGACAAAATGCCATTCTTCTGGCAACATATTCAGTAATAACCAGCAACTTCATTTTAACAGCTGTAAAATTAAAAAATAAATGTTACTAGACTGCCTGACTGAAGGCAGGCAAAAAAATGAGGGAAGTCAGAAAAGATACACAGGATTGAGCATGAGCGCCAGGACGTCGTGGTAGACAACTGAAATCTATTGAAGGGATTATAGAAAACAAATATTCTTGTAGTAAGATTGGCTTTTCCTTCTATTATTACTTCTTTCAGATGGTATCAGAGACTCAGCCGAAATCCCCTAAAATGCAACTGACTTGGGATATCGGCATTTCCCCTAGAAACTATTTAGTTATATCATATATATATTTTAGAGAGATATTTAGAATACCCTGGGACCATCATTGTCAGAGCAGTGGCACCAGGCTGGAGTCTGCCCTCATTTGCCCACCAAGAAAGCCCTCAGGGGCTGAATCCTTGCCAGCCCAGAATGGCAGGCGGGCACTGGATCACGACATGGGGCTGTAACAAGGCCCTGCTTGTGCCACCCAGTCATAGCAGTTTGCTCTACAAAAAGATCCAAGCATCACAGAAGCAGATCTATTTTACTATTCTAATCAACCTAGTGGGAACATTAACATGGTTATTCATAGCTTAACCTTCTGAAGGTCATCCATCATTAATAAAAAGTCATATGTACATGAAAAGACACTCATAATTAATAGTCTTTTCAGCAGTGCAGAAACAAACTGCAACGTTTTAGTGTGATTAAGAAAACTTTTCTCTGGCATTCAGTACTTGGAGACATACAGCTTCACAGAAACCTGTCAGTTTGGTTTCTAATGAACCCTGACTATTATCTTTAAATCAGCTGAGGATTTGCTTGCACAGGGATGACCACAATTTCTTAGGGGGTAAATAGATGATCAACTATGGGCAGATGCATGGCGTCCAAAAGAGATTTAAGTCAATCATTTTGACTTTCTATTGTTTGTCCCTTTCTGGATGGACTGAGAAGTACAAACACAGGAAAGAAAAAAAACTGCACAAAAGATAAAATCTCAGCTGCAGTGTTTGTGCCAGGATTCTATAGTCAAATAATTATAGTTTGTTTACCTTTTAACCAGTAAGATGGCTTGGTCAAGTTTTGATGAAGCCTTATTTACTATGTAATGGTAGATGGAGTAATTATTATTAGAATGTAATGGTAAATGTAGTAATGGGGAAATCACTTGGGGTATACTGCAAGGCACAAGTAACTCTAATTCACAAATATAAAACTATAAATGAATGTTTATTATAAAGAATAGACTGAACATATACCAAAAAAATTGAAAAGAATTTAAAACAAACCTTAAGACTCGTATAACATTATGTATTTTAGAAAAGCTTTGAGGGGTAAAACCAAAATTCAGCTGCAAACAAAAACATAAATTAGTGTTGCATCTTTGTTAGCATTATGCACATAGTCAATACTGACAGAAAACTTATAAACAATGCCGTTTCATAAATGAGAGACAGTAGAATCACTATATTTCTTTATGAGAGTTTTGATTAAGAGGGCACATGTGAAGCAGATAAATGACAAATTGCTTCAGGACAGCAACAGCTTCTTAAATAATACTAACATAAACCACTGGATTTTTTTTATAATAAAGTACAATATTTCCAAATAATAAATCGCTTTCTATTGATAAAAGATATCAGAAATAAAAAAAAATATTTCTAAATTCTAGCTAACTAGATCTATGGATCTGCGGAACTGCTCCTAAGATGTTATTACTGAATTTTTGCGTATTGAATATACACACTGATGTACTGAATTTTTGACAGAAAACGCTGTTGCAAATTTAAGATATATAAAATAACTAGTACATATAGATCAAGATGTAATGTAGTATGAGTAGGTAATGAAGGAGGTAATCAAAAGCATGGTTAAAATACAGACCTATAAAAAACTGATGACTCATTAGCTTTCAGAAGTAAATTAACAGGCAAAGTATTATTAATGCTTTCCAATGAAACCATGAATGCTTTTTGTCTTACATTTTTTCCTCATGAAAAGCAGTGGAATTCACAATCAAATTCTGTATAGTAAGTCCATTATATTAATACTTCATCACACTGTAGCTACTCATATAGAGGGAAGAGTGGTGCAAAGGCCTTTGCTCACCTATTTCCACTATTCCAGTCTGCCATATTGTCATCTCTGGCAGCTCAGCCCCACCCAGCTGCTTGCTCACTCCCCCTAGTTTGGATTAGGGGAAGGATCAGAAGGGTAAAAATGAGAAAAAAAACTCCTGGGTTGAGATAAAGATGGTGTACTAGGTAGACCAAAAACCACTTGTGCAAGCAAAGCAAAATAAGGAAATTATTCACTGCTTCCCATCACCAAACGGGTGGTCAACCACCTCCAGGAAAGCAGCGTTCCATCACAGAATCACATAGTCACATAGACTTGGAAGGGACTTCCAGAGATCATCTAGTCCAACCTAGATCACCTGCCAAAGCAGGTCCACCTAGAGCAGGTTGCACAGGAACTTGTCCAAGTGGGTTTTGAATGTCTGCAGAAAAGAAGACTCCACCACCTCCTTGGGCAGCATATTCCAGTGCTCTGACACCCTCAAAGTAAAGATGTTCCTCCTCATGTTTAGGTGGAACTTCTTATATTCAAATTTATGCATATTTCCTCTTGTCCTATCCCTAGGCACCAATGAAAAAAGACCAGCCCCATCCTCTTTACACCCTTTAAGTATTAACAAGTATTGATCAGATTCCCCCTCAGCCTTCTCTTCCCTAGACTAAAAAGACCCAAGTCCCTCAGCCTCTCCTTATAAGGGACATGTTCCAGGCCTCTAATCATCATTGTAGCCCTGTCACACCTAATGGTTACTTGGGAAGACAAACCCCATCACTCTGAACATCCCTTTCCTTTTTCTTCACCCAGCCTTTACTGCTGAGCACATCATCATACAATATAGAATATCTCTTTTGTAAATTGGAGTCAGTTGTCCTGCCTATGTCTCCTCCCAACATCTCATGCACCCGCAGCCTGCTCAGTGGTGAGGTGGTGTGAGAAGCAGAAAAGGCCTTGACTCTGTAAGAACTGCTTAGCAGTGGCTAAAACATCCCAGTGTTATCAGCATTGTTTTTGTCACAAAGCCGAAACATATCACATACAAGCTCTCCTGAAGGTAATTATCCCAGCCAAAAAACCAGCCTTTTCACTCATGTCATGCTTGGACCCCACACCCTCCAAGGTGGAAACCATTCTAAGTACTTGCACATCTTCTCCCACGCACCCTGCTACCCATGACCATGCTACCTCAGGGCATATCCCATTCTGATTTCCCAAAACAGAGTAATAACCTTGGGAAAAGCCAGAAAAAGATTCTTGAGGCATACCAGTGCCTGATTACCTAAGAATGTTCAAGATACTGAGGAGTCATTGCAATAAGGCAAAAAATATCCACCCCACAGAAGAAAGGGAAAGTGTCATTGTTTCCTCTGCAAATTGGCTCTTGGAGAAGATATAATTGTTTAGTTTCCATGAGATGGTTCATGAAGCACTATGACAACCACAATACAGAGCACAGGTATCCTGTGCTATATGATGAAGCACTTAAGTTTCTCAAAAATGCTTTAAGATGTTCTTTCCATCTAAACAAAGGAAATATACATAGCAGCTATATATGACTACCTATTTTTAAATGGAAAAAAAAATAGTAACCGTAAGACCTGTGTTTCAAGACCTCTATAACTGTTCTGTCTCATGACAAGAAAATAACTGAGATAAGTGAGATAATCCTCACAAAGGAGACTTGTCAAGGCATCCGTCTACTTTGTATAATACTGATGATAACCAATCTGAGATTCAATGTCATATCAGTTAAAATGAAAAATTTTGTTAGCTATGTGCCAACGGCTAAGCTGTGTATCTGTCATAGATATATAACATTTTAAGAACCCTCCTTGAGCAATGAAATACATTTGCTGTTGTAAATGAAGATTAAAAGTAATCATTTTTTGTAAGATCAGATTAGAAATTCAGTGTATGAATCATGATAACTCAAGGTTAAATACGCTTTGTAATGCAAGACAATTGATCACCCTGTATTTCATCTTGGTAGAGTACTGCTCTGGTAGTCTTAAAATAGGAGAAACTGAATGCAGGCTTGCTTCAACAGTTTTTGACAAAAAAATAAAAATATAGGAAAGTGTATGACATCTGGGGGGTTGTTTTTGTTGCTTTTAAAGTGTCAGTGTTCATAGCCTTCCTGGGTCAATCTGTCTCTTACATTCTCAGCTTGCACCATAGATGAGGTCAAGCACCAAGTGGAGGTATTTGTAATCTTCTAAATTAAATGACCATCTCTGCAAGAGATCCCACTCCTTTAACAGCATGCAGTTAACAGATTACTAGAGCTTTACTGCAGTAGACAAGCAAAGTCTAGATATCAACTCCAATAGCAGAATCCTACAGAAATGGCAATTTCATCTGTAAGCCATACAGGTCACAAATGAGGTAAGTAAATCCAGAAAATCCTTTTGAGACAAGTATTTCCCTCAGCACTCTCCTGCAGATTCTAAAGCTAAGATTAGTGAAATGGTGTATTATATTGAATCCCTAGAGTATCATCATTTAATAGTATTTCACAGCCTCAGTACATCATCACATTACATTATACTCTAACTGTCACCATGCAAACTACAATACCATGAAGTGATAACGTAGTGTAATGAGACATACAATCCAGTGTAATGTGATATACAAGAAAGTCAATGCAGCATATCTCCAAAATTACCCTCACTTAAAGGGAAATCCAATGAATATTTCATATAAATGTTCAGGTCATTCATTTTCTCCATTTTTTTGGATGTGTTTAATCTCTATGCATCTTGATACTTTCATAGAGAATTTTAATATTATAGTCAGAAGCAATCATATTTTTCTAAAAAAGTTGAAATCATCAAATGAAAACCATTTTGTATGCAACGTTCTTAAAGTACTTTAAAATTATTTGGAAAAAAAATGCTTTTACAAATAAAGAGCTAAAGCGATCAAAAAGGACCCTCTGGTCTTTGAGAGGTTGTATATGCAACAACAATACTATGTCCACAGAACTGAAAATCAGGTTGGTTTGTGCTAGCTTCCTCCACACACATGCACATATTAATATCTTTATACCTTGGTTATCCCATGAGTACATTTAAGGACAGATATCTGATCTCTCCTAACTGCTGTTGGATATGTAAGTAAGGGAATTACTGCCCTTGGGACAGCAAGAGTTAGTAATAATATAACTTCTCAATAATAAACTAGTAATAAAACTTCTTAAGAAAAAGCTAGTAAGGAGAAACTTAGTTGCAGATGGGTCTCTCCACACATAGAGAGTTTCTCCAAAGAAAAAACATTCAAGTATAACCATATTAGAGAAATATTAAACCAACATTACATTCTATGGAACTACATTTATCACTTAAAAAGAAGCTCAGATGAGATAAAAACCACACTCATCAGATCACCCCAGCAGATGGGTAAATCACCTGATTTTGTTGTATTAAAATAAATAATTTGCACTACTGACTTCTTAAAATCTGTAGTAAGACTGTCTGCCCAGCTAGCCTAAAGAAGCTGATTTTCTATCACATCTCTCTCTGTTTCTCTGGAGCTGTGTGAATCTGCAGCATACCCTTTTTCAGCTTACAAAGAAAGCTAGGTGTTTGCCACCTTCTGTCAGCTGAGAAAGGAAGACATAAATAGCAAAGAGGGGACAAAACTATGCTCATATCCACCCCACAGCCACCTCCCACCTTCACACATGTGAAAAGATTTCCTTTGGCAAATTGCAAATTCTGTTTCAGAGAGAATTAGAGGGTCAGCACGAGGACACCAAGAGATGGAACTTACCCTAGGGAAACTTTGGTTCTCTATTAAAAATTCGTTTACCATCAATATCATAATAGAGATTAAGTTAGAATATGTTTCAGAAAAAAAAAAGTAACAAAAATACACTCAGTCTTCAACTTCTGTAAAATAAATATTCAGTGTCCTTGAACATAAAAAGTAATACTTTTTTAGTGTTTTCATATTTTAACTCAGTCTTTTAACAGCTCCTAAATATCTATTTTACTAATTTGAAATCATGACATGATTTGTTAATTCTTACTGTTCTGCAAAACTTGTATAAGTAGCACTAAATTTGAACCAGATTTTCTGAATCTTGCTGAGACACACTAATTTAACATTATTACTGTCTAGAGTGAAATATGCTCCTAAACATGCTGGTTCACATCACAAAAATTCACAGCTGAACCGGCATTCCATTACATCAAACTAGCAAAGTTATCTGCAATTTAAAATAATCAGTAACATTTACTATTTTTAAGGAATTTAAAGCTGCCTGTTCTCAATCAGAACAACCGCAAAACACTTGACCCACCCCAGAAAATTCATAGTGATTATGAGTAGTATTCCCTGCTTTACTAATAACTTTTTCAAAAGTCAGAAAGATAATACTATTTCAAAAAAAGGCAATTAAAAAAAATATTTTGATTGATTTATTTACATTATTAGTGGGGTAGGTGGTTTGACTCTTTTTTTTTTTCCTTTATAGAATTAAAGTTGCTTGTTTAATAGAATTATTTGTATATTCAGGTATTCAGATTAAAATATATTGGGATGGACAATTACAGAAAAAGAAATTCAGACAGAGACTGGTGCTATTCCAGGGCTCACTCACGTGATGCAGGTTTTACAGATAGTGCTCTGCCATATGGAAAATAGGTCCTCTAAGACACCACAACTTCAACATCAGACTTGGAAGTAAAAAGAAATGCAAATACAGAATTACTTAAACTAAAAAAACCCTCAAGTTTATACTGCCAATAAATAAAACAAAACTGTAAAAATATGCAGGATGCAAAGTAATTCTACCATGAAAAGGTTATTGTAGCTTCCATTTCTGGGTTATCCACAAATAATCACTGTCTTCAGGTTTAGATAGCTTCTCAAGCACACTGCCACTCCTGTTCTCGGCACATTTTCTTTTATTGCAGGTGGCTGAGCTGCGGAGGTGAAACTGAGGTGTAGAGCCTGGGGTCACTGTTCCTTGGGATTTTTTTCCACTGGCAGTGAAGCATTAGACAAGTTATTTCTGTCAAAATATACTGTCTGAATGTCTAGAAAACAAAACTGAGTAGTTTGCTAAAGCAGGGTATCTTAACTATTTTTAATGCTATAGAAGGAAGTAGTGCAGACAAGCATAGTAGTGTTTGCAAATATTTAAATTTGAAAACAATCATACAACTATAATATTAATTGATTTATAGAGCTAGGGAGGGAATGATAGCTATTAATGAATCCTTTTAAAATATTGCTACCACAGTCTAGAAGAGTTCCTCTTTAGAATTTAAAATATGTTGCCTAAGTCATCTTAGCTATCTTACATGAAAAGCTTGTAAATTTTTCCATGTTCTGTCTGGCAAGACCTCTACCATCTGCATGAAACAGAAAAAGTTTTCTTTAGCTCTAGCTGTCCTTTATATCTCCCACAGGACTAATCCTCAGAGATGAATGTGGCCAAAGGCACTAGATAGAAAGCATAGTTGTTACTTTGGTAGGTTATTAAACTCTTTTATTTGGAATATAACATTGTCTCTGTTGTTACAAGGAAAACTCTTCAGCACCATTGTAGTATTTGTTCGATTCCAGTTCCCTGGCATATAGCCCTTTTGTAAGAACTTCATAGGTTAATGTCTATGCTTAAAAAGAATGTTTTATGTTTGCAATCTTTCTGCCTAAGTCAGGCTAAGAAGGGAAATTATATACGCTGCAAAATTCTATCAATGATACTTGGTTTTACTCTTCTCCACACCCATGTAGTCATGACTGTTTTGCTCTGTGTATCTATCTCCTTTGGAGAAACTCCCAATATATTTCCCAAAGGCAACCTAGGATACCTGACAGCTATATGGCAGAGCAAAGATATTGAAGAAAATATAAATAAATTCTTAACAGCAGATCCTCTGCTTTTGTAGCAGCAAAATTCACACTGAAGCTTTCAGAACTTCGTTTTTTACAGTTTTGTTCCTTTTTGTTCAAAAGTATTAGTTCATTAATACACAGACTTACGGCATTCATTCCACACCAGTAGAGAGTAAGAAATTATGAAATATTTTTATTTATAAAAGCTATATAATTGTGTCTACTGTGGACATTCACATCCTGGAATATAATGATAAATTAACATGAGAAATCAAAAAGCAGACAGCTGGATTATTCCTTAGTTTATGCAAAAGCTTTTTTATTATCCACACAGTGCAGGATGTCTTAGTCTCTACATTTTAAACTAATACAGTTTTACTTGTTTCTCTTTACTGTACTCCCTTTCATGCATGTCCTAAAAATCCTCCTGACATAATGTAAACAGAAATCTTAATATATAAACCATTATTTCTTTCCACCACTTATATTAAATAAAGATGTTCTTTTGTAAGCTACAAAGTCCTTTATCTGGATGAATGACAGCAGATTTGAAAAGAGCGGAACCTATCTTTGTCTGCCTGTCCGTAGCTGAAGTAATGGCGTAGAGCACTAAAGCAACGTCTCTTAAGAGACCAAATAAATTTTCTTTCAGGATTAATGGTCTACTGCTAGTGTGAAGAAGATTAAAACTAGAAGCAAAGAGAATCCAGGGTAGCCCCACGGTTCATTTCAATGTAACGTGTTAGTGAGCAGAGCCAAAAAGTCAAGCATTTGGGTAAATGGTTCAACATGAAGTTACTTACTGAATGCTATCAGGCGTTATGGTCAAATACATCTGCTGCACAGTTAGGCAGCAGATAGAGTGATTTAGCACTGCATACAAATCATTGGGATTCTGTGTGTGGGTACCAACTGAAAGGCTGGCAGCCATAAGATTGCCAGTCACCAAGTGTCACTTCTTCATTTACATCACATTGGTATTCAGACTGTGGCAAGCAACCCCAAAAGTGAATTTATTGCTGCGAGAAAGTCAATATTTTACAATGAGTGTAGGGATTCTGAAGCAGTAATTTAAAAGACTACTTTGTGCAAACCATTTACTACTTTATACACATGTATATTGCTATTCATTGCCACGGATACCTACAAACAGAGTAGTTCTGTGAAGATCCTTAATTTTAAACACTTGGTCTTTTACAAAGTAAACTGCCAGTGTTTAGTTTAGTTAGTAAAACTGAGTTATTAGGGACCTCCTTGACTTCCCTAGAACAATTATTTACTGTACATGGTTCATTTGTCTCTCTCGTCTCTCTCTTTTTAATTTTCTTGAAACAACATTTCATTAGGGTTTTTCATTCTGAAATATGCCATCAAGCAGTCAAATCAAACCATCCTATTTTCTTTGGAAATATCAGTCTTGCAACGAATGAACTACCCTTCTGAAAAATGCAAGCAAGTTGGGCCAACAGAATGAAAAAGAAGAAATGCTCAGGTTTTTTTTCCAATTTCTTTGTAATACATGCAATATCAACTGAATTTAAAATTTCAGTATCCTTTCGGTACTTTCTAATTATCAAACCAAAGAAACACAAGCACACAAATTATATAAAATACTTCCTCTATCATTAGTGTTTTCCTTTGGAAGTACAGAATTCCCTAGACTTGCAGCTGATACTTGGTATTCCTGTAATCCAATCATTACCAGATTGCATGACTATGGCACTTTTTTCCTGTGAAGTTATTTATGTATTATGTATTTATGTATTGTCTCTCATACTATGGATGGACCAAGTGTCTGAGTCTTCTACTTGTCCTTTGCATACATATCAATCAGATTTGTTTAACTGAATTTTTATAAATAGGTGACAGTGTATTTGGGAAAAAAAGATCTTCATCAAAACCACAAATCTATCCAGCAAAATTTGAATTCTGTATCATAGACATATTTCTTAAATGACACTACTTTCTTTCTACATCTCAAAGCACATTTCAGTAGATATTTCTGCAGCTGCAATTTAGAAGCAGTAAAAGACAGCAATAAGCCTTGTTTTCATTAAAGTTCTGCAATTTCTGAGAGGATACATTCATTTTGGACAGAGAAAGGAGCATTTCTCAGCAACTAATAATAGTAGCTCACAAGTCTGATCATGTCAATGCTGGCTCCTAGAAAAGACCAACCAATATAATTGATCTTGTAACATTTAAAGGCTCTTCACTTCAAGCATATTTTATTGCTGCCTGGCTACAATTATGTTGACCAGAAGTGAGGCCAGCTCTGGGGTTCAGAACTCAGAGGAAAATCAGTTCAGCATGTAACCACTTCACTGCTAATGGCAGAAGTTGCATGGGAAATTAATTTTCAGGATCACATTAAGTCAGACTGCAGAAACTATTGTGGGATTCACTTGGATAAAATTGCTCTTGCTGCTGGAAAGATGAGTGTCAGTAATGATATTTATTAAACACAATGAATAACGTTTGGAAGTCATGGAAACCAGAGCAATAGAATTGGGTAGATGCACTAAGTGCAAGAGGGCACCAAGAGCTTTTAAGACAATCAAAGGATCTAAAGTACAAGGGCAGATTAGATAAATTCACAAACGTTTTTATTCAGCTTTTATCTCATAGAAGACAGCAAAGTGAAATTAACACAGAAAATACCAGAATGTATAATCAAGGAAATAAACCTCCAAACTTGTTGTAGGAGAGTATTTCCATCCTTTGAATATCAGCCACAGTTAAGGTTCCATTCTTTATATGATTGAAAAAACAATTTATTATCTAGATAGACTCCAATACCAAGGAAAAAAATAGGGGGAAAAAAAAGGAGCATGAAATTATCCTGGCTAAAATTACATTTTGTGAAAAATGCATAGAGGAAATATACAGAGGTAGTTCATAGAGGTGTTAACACCTCTATGTAAGTAGAGTAAGTAAAACAAAGCAAGTAAACAAAAGTAAAAGTAAAACAAAAAACAAAAAAGTAAACCAAAAAACATTTGACAGAAATCAAATTAGAAAAGATAATGGAATAAAAGAGATTTACAAAGACACGTAGCTCTGAATGACAGAGGTTTTTTCCTTTTGTTTTTCTCTGAAAGACTACTATACTCTAAATCTTCCAAAACCTCACATCTATATTTATCTTTATAACATACTATTAGTTCAATTGATTAGCAGAACTGTTTACACTGTGCGAACTTAAGCCTTTAAGACTGCAAG
This sequence comes from Scolopax mira, assembly GCA_004320125.1. NCBI lineage: Eukaryota > Metazoa > Chordata > Aves > Charadriiformes > Scolopacidae > Scolopax > Scolopax mira. Next base: position 8,765 of record BJBW01005242.1, on the reverse strand, counting down.
TGAGAGAGAGGGAGAAGAAAGGATACAAAAAAGCCCAGTAGTTACATTTTGTAAAAGGCCAATAAAGATCACTGCATTTGAAATGCAGCAAAATATTTTTATTTTCAATTCTGCTTAAGTAATTCTTTAATAAAAGAAGAAAAAATGCTAGATTACTAAATGCTAAATTACTGAAAGAATTCTACAATACATTTCATATCCATTGTACAATACAAAAGGATTGAATGAAAAAATGCATGCACACATCTTCTTTTCAATCAATGGTCCAGTTATTCAGCATATCTTAACTTGGAAATGAGATCTCAGTGACTTTCACAGAGCATTTTGCATTGCTTTATGGGCAATATAGCACTTACTACACTCAAACTACTGTATCATTGGTCACATTATCTGTAGGGATAATGGTGACATGTACTTTTCCTTAAAAATGTGTGTTTAAATGCAACATGAATTGCTATGACTAAAGACAATAAGGAGCTTACGATTTAAAAAAGGAATTAGTCTGTTCAGGCTTCCTCTGTAGCAAAAGAGCAAAAAAAGATAATGTTACTTATAGCAGGAACATTCAAAGTTAAAATGCCATCTACCCCATCTACCTAAGTTTCATTTGAGGCCATATTACATTATAAGGTGCAAATACAGTGAGAGTTAATCAAGCACACCTAGTATCTAATGCAGCTGACAGCTCTCTAAGATAATAGAAGTGGTTCATTTTACACATTAGTGGGAACATCATAAGAGTGAAAATGTCCTTTAATACTCAACTTCCATAAATAGGCCATCTGTTTTCCATTAGATCAATATGAATAAGTACTGAAATAAAGCCAGATTCTTTCATTTGTTAACAGGAACATCCTTTACTATCCCCAGAATTAGTTAGTTAGTTCACCTTCAAAGACTTAGCCACACTTATGTGGCATATTCCCCTTCTGTAACACCTGTATTGTACATTACATCCATATATCACTATATTGTAAACAGTTCTGTTCTAGACTGATGCAAAAATTAATGTATATGTGTGCATATAGGTAGAAAAGAGAGGAACATCTTCATCTGAGACATCCACTTTTTGTTGGGAAAAAAAAATAATAAAAAGAAACAAAGAGGAATAAAGGACATTCTGAATGACACAAACACACTTCTCTCAACTGCCCACTTCCAGGATTTTTTCACAGCTCCTAAAATTTGTTTTTATTATGTGGATGGGCATGAATTGAGAAGACATTTCTTTTTTCTTCGACATCTTTTACAAGATGGCAATACTAGGATGACACTATTCAAAAAAGACACCAGTTCCATTCCAGTTCAGATGTTACAGTCTGAGTTGAGTGGGTCTACTTTCACTGTACATAGATGACTGTGCCCACATGGTGCCACAGATGTCCAGAATTATTTCTTCCTTATTCACTCCAGGGAAAGTGTAATATTCTCTCCATGAGAAATAGTCTGAATAAGTTTGTTCATATTGTCAAGAGTCTCCTGAAAACATAGTCAGATTTAAGGACAATAGCTGTAAAAACACCTTAATAACATAAAAGACATAATCCATTTTATACTTTGTTTAAGTCTCTATCTGATGCAATTTTTTAAAGCGTTCTGTTTTACTAATTAATACAGGATATGAACAGGTGTTCTTTCCATTGTAGTGGTGGATTTTTGCCTGCATATATTATATAACTAATTTGTGCTGCGAAAAAATAAAATTTTAAGTCAAACTAATGCATTTTTTTCCATGATTAGTGAGGAACTAATTATATAAAGGGTACACATCACCAGCCCTTTTCATTCTTCTGTTACTATTCTCATAAAATAAAGCCATTATCTTAATCAGGTCAGGGGTTTATCATTATTTTTTATTTATTTCCTTAATGTTATCTCTTTAACAAATTCAACAGGTCCATTTAATTGTCTTCTGTAAAAACTGGATCCTTGCAAAACAGGTAGAGAAATATATAAATATTTCTTATGCATATATACATATATGTATACAGATATATATGCATAAGGCAACAAGATGTAAGTAACTATACAGGGTAGGACTGAAAATAGAAAAGAGGAGATGTGAGTGATAAGAACTGAAGAGGCAGAAGTGACTGTATCCTCATTATTAGCGGAGAGATAATGCTCCTTTTTCCCTGAAGGAGCAAAATCCTCATGAAGTAATATAAAAAGTCACTAATTTTGTCATTTGTTGTAGCCACAAGCCATCAATATGTCCTCCAGTATCCTTTTGCACTGGCCAAGCTGCAAAGCCTTCAGCTGATTCATTCTGTGATAACTTTCCAGACTGGCCTCCGATTCTGCGACAATGGCGCCTGATTATTGTCACTCCCTGCTCTCAAGATTGCAGCTTGCTCAGAGTGCTGTAACATGATTGTTAAGTGGTTTAGGTAAACCTGATGCTAATGCCTGCATCCTTTTCTCTTACTATTATTTGTCTGAAGATTATTTGAGATGTGATAATGTAAAATCAAAACTCATACTGCAGCACTCTGTTAAACCTGTGCTGCACAGAATAAGGAAGAGTTTGTCTTTCCTTCCATCTCTAAAGTAGACAAACTCTGCTTTTTCTGATTTGCCTCCTGTTTCCACCCTGGAGGGGTGGGGCTTCCTTCTTGGACCCTTTTTGAATGAGGCAGCTCTTAGTCCCAGCATGCGAGTTTAAACATTGTCTGACAGGAAGCAGCTGAAGTCGTTATTATACACGCCTTCCAACTTACATTTCAATATGGAACTGATAAACTTCTCAGGGAGCTCTTCAGCTGATCCAAGTCATCACAGCATCTTTAGCTTCAATGAACCTTTTTAATTTTACAGTAGAGGAGATGACTCTTCTGCTGTTTACCATATTTAGTAGTGCTATTCAGCAGCTTAAGTACTGCTTTTGAAGCTCTGATTGAAATTACTGCTCATTACAGCTTCTGCTATTTTTTTTAAATACAATCATCCACGCAAAATGCACAAACATTTTATCTCTTCCAATATTACTGCATTTTAAGTTTTTGCTTTTGTAAGATTCCATATGATTTGATTCATCTCATTCCACATTTTAGCTATTTGCTTGGCCAATTCTCTTAACTGTTTGACACATCAAAATTCTGTATTCTCCAATTTTCTGAGGAACATTTGCCTTTTTTTCATTCCTGTGATTTGTAATCTCAGAAAGATCAGTTCAGAAATATTGACTTATACCTATGTATTTTTAAAGTAAAACTGAAATTTTCTCTAGATTTCTGTCATTTAGTGTGAGAACTGTCTCTGCTAACTTTGCCAACCAAAGTTTAGATGTCCAGTCTAATTAAGTCATCCAACTCTCCCTGTCACCAATCGAAGAAGATAAGTTAAAAGGTGACATAAATCACCTTTCAGGGCCATCACCCCTCTCCATTGATTATACATGGCAAAGACATCTAGGCAAAGATATTGTTTTAAAAATCAACAAAGGAATGGAGTAAAAGTCTCCAATGTTCTCATCAGTCAGCATATTTAATCAGGAGGATTTTATTCTTACTTTCCAAAATCACTCAGCTGAAGTACTTCATTTTGCACTGAAGACATTAATATAATTTGGAGGAGGTGGTACACACTGCCTCATTTAACAGCCCTGACTCAGTCACTAAGTCATTCTCATTTTTGTTAGCCCAGCCTTAAGCACTTGAATATGCCAAGCAAAATGAAAGAAATTGTCCTGAGCAGATTTTGACCCTTATCAATGTGCTCCATTGGCTCCAGCTGCCTCAATGAGCAACTGATGTGTTGATGACGTGTTGATGATAAATCCGTGTCATCTGTCACAACTACTGCATTCACTGCAACAATGAAATGAATGAGATTTTGTGAATCAAGTATTTTTCTAAACTGAGGCCACATGGATAATGCCCACTGAACAGACAGGTAAAAGAGTCTATCCACTTCAGTCAGCACAATCTAACTGATCACAAGAAGATCATCCATTCCACCAGACTTTTCACTTGGAAAAGAACAACATGCGGCTCCTCAGGCATTCAAATGCTGAGGTGAACACTGGTGCCACCTCAGCCTGGCATCTCCAGAGGAAAGTTCCGCAAAGCAAAGTCTTATCCTTGTGTCTGCTAAGGCTGACTGATTCAATTTTTGGAGCCAAAAGTCCACTGACACTGCAAGCTTTAACTTCATGAGAGTTAGTAACTCTTAGTCATTGCTTTCTGCATGGAAACTTTGGCTAGATTACATTATTTTTACTTGACAATACATCACAGCACATCATACACAGAAGCCAAATTCCTCTGGTTTTTAAGCTCTCCTTCTAAGTAAGAATGCCAACTCTGCATGCAGCTAGACTCACAAACAAAATTAAAGCCTCCATAATAACATTAAATGCGAATGAATTCTTAAGAAAATTAATTCAGTGGCTGCTCACAAAGTCAACCCATTGATTAAGCACATCATTTTTCTAATTTTATTCAGTACATGCTTTCAGATTGCCTTTATCTGCTGCAAAATACTTGTGCCTAAAGAGTGCAGATTTTGACAGACAGTAGAAACTCTGTGATACAATAGACATTACAATTTTAATAAACTAGCCTTTTCAAAGCAAACAAAATCTCTGAGTTCTTTTTGACAACTGAAAAAATGAAGGAACTTCAGAACACACCAGCTCGAGGCCTAGCCTCACTTAATAAAAACCTAACACATTTACCACAGAATAAGTCCATAACCGTCAATTTAATTTATTTTCTCTCTCTTTTCTAGAGCAATATGTTCATCAAGTATAAAGAAGTAAATATAGCTAAATTTATTAATTCATGGAAAAGGCACAGAGAATGCAGAAGACCTGGGTAGAAATGGTTGATTGTTTACTTAATCTGTTACTTAATTCTGGATATATATAATCTTAAAATTTTATATGCTTAATTTAAATAACTTAAAGTAATTTTCTCTGTACTTCTTACAGCCTATAAAGTTAAGTATGGGAAATTCAAAATCAGAAACTGTTACATTAAAATCTGCAAATACAATTTGTCTGGTACTGACAGCAAATGCCTCACATTTGTTTAACATCTCTTCTTAGATAGCCACAACATATTTAATCTCCTATGGCCATAGACACTGCTTTAGGACAAAAAAAAAAAAATTATTATGTTTTCATGTAATTAAATAACAAAATCCTTGTACATATCAAACAGAAGCTCCTGGTCCTGAAAGGGCGTTTATCTTATTTACAGTGGGTCCTACTTACCGTGTCATGGTATGATAGGAATTACTCCTATCCCTAGGGTGAGCTGAATTTGCCATGACAAAATAGAAAATTTGTATCAATTACATAATGAAATCCATAGAGTGCATTACAGGATCAAGGCTTCAGTATTTTAGTGTAGGATAGACAGGCATTATTGTTTTTAAACAATCAGCACAAGCCTTTCTGGCCTAAGAATTTTTCAACCAGATGGAAAATAGAAAGTAAAAACAGTGCTACTGCACTGAGGAAAAAATTGGCTTTACCCTGAAATTTTTTAGCCTTAGACAGCAAATTTTGAGATGACAGCTCTTCAAATCCCCAATGCAGAGATTTTTTTTTCCAGAACACCATTTAGATGATAGTTCCTAGTCTTGCTTGCATCAAAGACACCTGACAGGTTACTTCTTTACTCCTTACAAGGCAGGACCTCTGCTTTGTCCTCACTTACCTCCAATCCAAGAAATGGCAACACAAGCTCATGATATTTTCTCAGAAAAGAGAAAGGACAAAATTTGTGCCTACAACCCTTTTCCTAGCTAGCCTTGCTGTTAGTTTTAAATTCCTTAGGTATGCATCTGAAAGCTACTTCAGCAACATCCTGGGCAGATACTGGAACAGTAAGAAGATTCTGAAACCCTCAAGTTAGTCTTTGACTGACCGAACTTGTTATGACCACTTTTTCACAGATCTCATTAAATATAATACTTTTAATTATTTTGTGCTTTCTGTGTCTGAAGAGATTAATTCAGAACAAATATGAAGGAAAGAGTGCCACCTGCTGTGGTACCAGTAATATTCCCTCCAGTACTCAAGTCAGGGAGAATTCCAGAAACAAACAGGATGAATTGCTTAATGGTTAACAATAAATATATCACAGAAGAAATTATCACTTGCAAATGTCATTACTGTGGATTACTTTTTGATAAAGTTAAAGGGGAGGAGGGTTATGCCATTTTCATTGAAATATTAGACATGGCCCTATTCTCCATTACATCAAAATACAAACATCTTTGTTTTGCTATTCCCTTTATTTTATCAGACATTGAAATGAAACTATTTCTAATTTTACATCTATGTAGTGTGTCATACAATATGCAAGTCCCTGTGTTTTGATCTCTCTAACTTTGTGCTGTCACAAAACCATTGTATATGTTTAGATATTTTTCTTCTACAGTACTAGTTCTTTCTTCCTGATCAAAAATTGATTTTTCTCATCCTGATACATGAATCATAATAAATCTCTTGCCCTATTGCTCAGGAGCTTACAATACCATCAACCACAGCTTTAGAGCATGCCATTAGAGACATTAGAATAACAGTGAGCAGTTTGGAGCAGTTTCTTTATTATAACATTTAAAAAGAACCCACCTATTTTTCTGCTGATAACAAGTTGCAGATATCCAATATTTTATATGCTCACTGCACAGTGGCCAAAGAAGTAAGTTTTGCTCTTTGGAAATGATATTCAGAAATATATCCTACTGTAAGTGGCATCCCATCATGCTCATCATGAGGCAAGATAGAAACCCACATTTATCCACATTTATTTCTGCATTCACTTCTTTTGAAGATACTTCATAACACAATATATTAAAATGGCTGCTTACCTGGTGAGTTTTTACACTAAGTTTATGGAGATAGATGGTATTCTGGCCTCATCTCACACTGTCATCATGACCTATGATCCACTGCTTTACAGAAGACATACACTGACTTACAGACTGTGCTGATGGCTTCAGATAGCTTGCTGCAGAGAAATGTCAACATGACATATCTATGAACTGGATCTATTGATTCATTGAGCTGACTCTAGGAAACTAATCCAAGACTGAATTTGATTACTGTTGAAGTCTCTTTCTCTGCAAATAGACTCACAAGTCAGGTATGTAAGACATACATGCAAGGTGCTGCACAGTGCTGCACAACCTACGCTACAGTGTGTAAAGATATGGGGAGCTTTAGACCCCTTAAATTCTCACAGTAAATCTATTTCTGTACAAAGAGAAACTTTTAAAGATTGCTGCTTCTGGAAATGTACGCATTCTGAAAATGTATGTGTCCTAGATTATGTCCCTGATATCATAGACAAAATGGTGCATATCATGATATTGCACATCAAGTGGTACATGTCATGATGTCAAAGCTTTTATTTATTTTTTAAATTTTTAAATGTAAATTCTATGTAGTGAGCAGAACAATTACCAAGGCCTCACTTTCTGAGCCAAAGGAACATTTTATGTTGCTCCTGTAACTCATAGCTGACTTAAAATTAATTTCAGCATGCACTACAGGTAAAAAAATGAAGTGACAGACTAAGCACCACCAACATTAGTACTGTAACTTCTACCTGTCAAAGGCAACAAGGGAGAAGAAAGATGTAAAAAACATCTTTCTTCTCCCTTGTTTTACTCTTAAGGCAGTCTCTATACTTTTCTAATTTATACACTGACCTGAAAAACAGAAATACTTCAAAAGATGAGCTGAAACCCTTCTTTCTACCCATAATGGGCTTTTCTTTGACCAAACCAAATAATTAGAATCAATTTTGTAAAACAACTTATATTCCCCCCAATTATATGAAGGTAGAGGTATTCTGTACAAAAGTTAATAATGTGCTTTTTGTAATACATTCTTTTACAAATCCATTGGCAATTAAGGTAAATTCTTAGATTTGCGGGATTTTCTGTAATGTTTTTAGAAGGATAATATTACAAACAAAATTGACTTGACTAACAAGCTTCATAATTAGTTTATTTTGTAAGTGATAGTATTTCTAGAACTTCATAAATTAAAAAATAATTGGTACTAAGGTCTAATATGACATAAACCAAACCTAGAAAATTTGGATTGCCTTGGTATTCCTATCTTTGGCCTCAGAGTAATGGGCTGATTTTAAGAAAATATTATGTTAAATTATTCGGTGTAGTTTTCTATCTAGGCAACAGCAACGTCTTTAGAAAATACTAACATGCAATATAAATAAACTTGGCTTACATAATTTCTTCTCCCTCTTTCAAGCAGCAAATTTTGATTTATTTCACAAAATCGATCTATTCTTGAGCATAAATAGATTTCTTCATTCCTCAAAATTCTAAGACCGCATTTGATCTCCAAGTATGTAGAAGAATCATAACCATTGAATGCAGTTTAGATCCATTTACAAGTGTGCATTCAAATAAACCTTTGCCATATTTCACACTAGTATCTAAAATAGGTTTTGGATTATAAAAATAACTCAGCCTGGTACGTTAACGTCACATATTAAGAAGATTATTATGTTAGAAGGTATCACTATTTACAGGTATTCTACCAGATATCAAAGCAATATAATACTAATCACATTTACTTAACTTTTTTATGTTGTCAATTATTTTAATACATTTACTTCTGAAACCGCTGACTACAATATCCAGTTCTGTAAATGGACAATGAAGTACATTTTCTTCCTGTAAAGACTATCCAAATAGGATTTACCTTCCTTTGGAGAACTGCCGCAAACCTTATGAAAATTGCCACGGAGACCAGCTTCAGGGCAGGTAAGACTGCG